>VWZV01002534.1:534307-637478 GCA_013397155.1 Irena cyanogastra
ATAAATATATTATATTATATTTATATTATTATTTATATTATTTATTATATTTCATTTATATTAGACATCCTGTGATTAAGCAGCAGTTTGGATCGTGTGCAGGTATCATTGATACAAGCAGGAATTTCCCCAGAACATTTGGTATCCCAAGCCCCTCACTTCATGCTGCCATTGGTTTCCCTCTGTATTTTCAGTCCTCTACATTCAAGTTCTCCTTATGTCTGCTTCTGTTTTTCTTCATGTTTTCTGGAGATGAGAATTACCTCAAAAGCAAGGCAACTCATCACCATTGCATGAAAACACACAAATACCAGACTCTGGATATAAACTTACTAATTCCCTCAAACCAGGTGGAAATTATCCCTCCTCATACTTCTCCACAGAATCACAGTATCATTTAGGCTGAAAATAAACCCTTAAAATCATTGAGTCCAGCCATTAACCTAATAGTCATAACTGAACATTTCAGCCCTTCTTATCAAAAAGTAGCTCATGCTGATATTTACACACTACTACTTTACATGCACTAGACTCCTACATATGAAAAGGAAAAAAAGAAAGAAAAAGGAAAAAGAAGAAAGGAAGATGACTGCTTTTACTGCTTTTCACAGTGCCTGTAAGTACAAAACTGATGTGCTTACAAAAATACATCTGGCAAAAAAAATTAACACATGAACTAAAAATTGTATCAAGAAAATACACTGATAGAAAATTATGAAAACATAGTGTTACAGTTTCAAAATAGGGCTCATTTAGGAAGTATTATCTCAGTGGAGAAAAACCATTTTCAGTAGGCTATATCACAAAAGTACTCAGGCCACTCAAAAGCCTAACCATATCAGAAAATTATATGAATTACAGACAAAAGTTCCATTAGTCCACCTTGAAGCACCCAGGTATTACAGCAATACTTGTGGGTACTTTAGAAAGAAAGTAGGAGAAAGAGACATTGCCTGTCAAAATAGCTTTTCCCTGATGTTTCCCACTATAATTTTAAATGTCTTAAAGGATGGAGCTTTTAATTTTTTTTTTACGAAAGCTCTTCCACAATTGTATAGATCTCCATGTCAGGTAGTTGTCTTGCTATTGATCTAAACTGTCTCTTCACTAAATTATATCCCATTACATCAAGTCACATACCTTTCAGCACATTTTACATGTAGTAAGTACAGAGACAATCTTATCCTAATAAATGCAAATCATTTAACCACATTTTTGCTGCCTCCCAGTACTCACATAATACCTGTTTCCCTTGGTGCCTTTATTCACTATTTAGAAAAACTATACAGAATCATAAAATCACAGAGTCATCAATGTTGGTAAAGACTTTCAAGATTATCGAGTCCAGCTGTCAACCCAGCACCACCAAAATGACCCCTAAACCAAATCCCCAAGTGTCACACCTCTTGAACACTTCCAGAAATGGTGACTCTACCACTTCTCTGGAGAGCTCATTGAGATGTCTAATCACTCTTTCACTGGACTTTTTTTCTTCTAATATCTAATCTGAACTTTTCGCAAACTTAAAACAAACTTCCTCTCTCAAACTTCATTCTTTCTTTCTCATTCTTTGAGACATGGCAGGAGAGACCAAGCCCCACCTCACTACAACCTTTTTTAAGTAGCTGCAAAGACTGACAAGATCTTCCCTAAGCCTCTTCCAGACTAAACAACCCCATGTAACTCATCATTCCTCACAGGACATATTTCCCAGACCTTTCACCAGCTTAGTTGCCCTTCTCTGGGCATGGTCCAACTCCTCAAGGTCCTGTTTGAAGTGAGTGGTCCAAACCCAAACCCAGCACTTGAAATGCAGCCTCACCAGTGCCAAGAACAGAAGGACAATAATTTTCTTAGTTCTGCTGGCCACACTATTCTTGATACAAGCCAAGATGCCGTTGGCCTTGCTGGCCACCTGGGCACGCTGTTGGTTCACGTTCAGCTCTTCCAACCATCACCCCCAGCCCCGTTCTGCTGAGCAGCTCTCAAGTCTCTCCTCCCCCAGCCTGTAGCACTGCAAGGGCAGTTCAGATCCAGTGGCAGGACCTGGCACCTCACCTTACTGAACCTCGTGCAGTTGTCTTCAGCCGGTGCAGGTTTTGCTTTTCTCTTTCAACTCTGTCTGACCACCCTCTTAGTAATACCTGTGGGTGATAAGGAACTGCGCACGTATATTCCAGCAGTCTTCTCACCAGCGTGTTATAGAATATCCCAGCTTTGTGATCTGGTGCCTTCTATAAGTGATGGTACCACTTCTTATGGGGTGAGAACATCTTTTCACTCGTTATAGATGTTGATTTGCTGCTAATGTGGAGTAGGTAAATAAATATAAGTAAATGAGAAAGCAATTGAGTCTCTACTGTGTGTTTGCTTGGTGTTCAGGTAAAAAACCAAAAAAGCCCTGTATGTATATATAATGACATTCTTTGGCTCCTTCTCCTTGCTTTTCTCACATTAAGTTAAATACAGCCTAAGCTTGGGATCCTGACACATTTGCAGGATTATCTTGACCCTAAAAGTAATTTTGAAGCACACAGCAGAAAACACAAGGCTGTCACACCCCAGAGCAGATGTGGGTGTTTTAAGGACAGTCACTGGGTCAGACACCAAATCTGAGGATCCTCACTGCAGCATGCAGCTGCTCAGAAGTGTAAGCATTACTGAAAGGAGACACAGCCTCACTGACAGAGGCAGCCATTCCCTCCATCCCAAATGACAAACCTCTCCATGGGTTACCTGTGGAGCTTTAATAGGAATGGGACCCTAACCAAGGACTAGAAACACCCTCTCTGTGACTGACTCTCCCCAAGGATACAGATAAACAAACTTAGACCTTATTCCTCCAATGAAATAGGTATAACTCCCCATTTGCACAGAATTACTGTCAGCCATTGAAAATTGGATTTTTGTGCTTTCTGCCTAGTCAACCAGATAAAAATGAAAAAAAAAAAAGATTACACTTCAGAAGAACAAGCCCAAAGCAATATTCCAAGCATGAAATGACAGAAATTCTCTGCACCTTGCAGGAATAAAGTTTTTCTGGCAATTGGGAATTAGGGGACCCTACTCCTGCAGTTTGTTTCACTTAACTTGGCCAGCCACTTTGAAATCTTCCTCTACAATCTCTTCATCACACTCATACTACATTAGCTGTGGTTCTCCCTCTAAACCAGCCCCTCAAAAGGGTCATCAGTTGCTAGATTTTTCTCTAGATATGAAGTTTGAAAACTCTTCAGCCACCAATATAGTGAATAGTAGAGTATACTGCACATGCTATGTGGCACCTCCTGGGTCTTGAAATTGTTAGGTGCTGTAGCTACAAGTTCTATGCAAATGCATGTAACCAGGTAAAAGAAAGTAAAAAAAAAAAAAAAAAAAAAAAAAAAAAATAAGGCCCCCTTNAAAAGTTATGGCTCCTTTTATGTCAAAACTGAAAAAAACCCCAACAACTGAACAATTTTTAGGCAATCATACACTTAAACATCATCTGTAACAAAAAGCATCAGAGCCGGAATTTCACTGATGCCAATGCTGGAGTATGAATACAAATCTCTCTGCGTTGTTGCACTGTCTGCCTCACCACAGAAGAATTTTCCGTTTTAAATTTTTTATTTCTTGATTGATAAAGGAAACAACTTTGGCTTTGTATTGGGTTTAAAACTATTTCATGCAACAATCCCAATTTTCCTATGTTTTTGCCAAGATTCTTACATATATATAAACCTCCCACTAAACCTAGTATGATTTGTATGTCTGGTAAATACCAAAGAAGAGATCTTGGCTTGCTGCAATTTGCCATACTGGATTATTAGGTATAGAAGAAGTCATGTTTACTGTTTGTTCAGTTATTGAGTATGCAAGAAATAAAAATAGCAATAAATACAATAATTATCTAATCAAAATAAAAAATAAAAATGTTTATAAAATGGAAAAATATTTACTTAACTTCAAATAATATGTTAATCAACCAGCTGCTACTGCAGTTGCAGTGGAATATGTAGCTTTTCATAAAGCTGATCAAGATGAGGATTTTACATCTCTTTTAACTCTTCGGTTTTTTCTTTGGAAAACAACCCATTTCCTACAAAAGGTTTCTGAGGCTCCTAGTGAAGACCATGACACAAACATGGCATGGCGTTTCAGAAGCATACTGGGTTTGCAGAATGAATGAACTTCATAAAAATGCCTCCCTTTCCTTTCCTTGTCTTGAAGAATAACTAAAAACATTAATTCTAAGTTTGACCCAACAGACATTATTACACATTCTTGCACAAATTGCTCCTTGGAAATAGGACTGGAAAGGTCAAGGTGTGTGTGGGAACAAGAATGAGCCTGAGATTCAGGAAGTTAAGAATGGTATTATGAAAAGACAAGGAGGTTGGATTAAAAAATATAGTAATTAGGCAGTTTTCTGACTGCCTAATTTGGTTACTGTTGCTCTTATGAGGAGGAAGAAGTGGTTTTGTTATTATAACACACATGAAAGAAAGAAGGATATGTTGTCTACACAAACAAGGTCATGAGAGAAGGATGGGAATCTGAAAAACACTCTCATGAGAGAATCAGAAAAACCCACTGACTATCCACCATATCAGCAAAGCTGACCACATAAAACTCATGTTAAAGGATGATGCCTCTCATTGGGAATCCTGGGCAATTTTAATTTAAATTCTTGTGGTTTTTCTCAACAAAGGAAGACGCACAGTAAAATAATGAAGATCAAGATTTAGTACTGTAGAAAAATGATAGTAATAGATCAGAAAATATGAGAATGAATACTGATTGAATGGGTATCTGCTCCATGGATGTGAATCCATAGAGAAGGTTGAAACAAGATGAAATGCATGATAGTGGGGTTAATGAGATGAGTTTTAAATTAAGGAGTACAGGGGAAAATTAGAAAGAGATATGCCTTATTTGCATTAGCTTGGTTTTTCAGTGTGGAGGGAAAAAGGAAAACATGAAGCTCTAAAAGCAGATGAAGATCTGTGCATGGCTGTAGTTTACATAAAGAGGAAAATGAGTAAGTAAGAATATGACAGTAGAAGAATGATTACCAGGGAAAATTTGAAAGTGCAATAAGGAGAAGGAAACTATTAATGTTGATGAGAACAGTAAATATGCAATCAACAGATAATGAAAGGAATGAGCTGGCCTAGCCTGCACAGTTGAAAAGAAGGTAGATTTGCTAGCTCCTGAAGGAAGTAAGTGAACTGCTGAAAGGGAAAAGCAACAAAATGGAGGTGTTCAAATTACTGATACAGACCTCAAGGCAGCTAGTGCAAGCATAATAAAAATATTAGAGCAATCCTGTCAGGAATAAAAAGCATTGTGGAAAGGTGCCATTGATGAAAGGCATATTTTTCCAATGAAAGAGAGAAATATTACGCTGTAAGACAGCACTGTAGTTTATTGACATGACAGTACATTAGAAGGCATAACATCCAGCTGGCAGCCAGTCACTACTGATGTCCCCCCGGGACCAGTGTTGGGCTCACTCCTGTTTAATGGCTCTACTGATAATCTGGATAGGGGAATGGAGTTTGACATTAGCAAATTTGCAGATGACACCAAGTGGGATGGAGAGTGTTGATCTGCAGGAGGGAAGGAGGGCTCTGCAGAGGGACCTGGACAGGCTGGAAAGATGGATTGAATCCAACAATATGAGATTCAACAAGACCAAGTGCCAGGTCCTGCCCTTGGCCACAACAGCCCCCCTGCAGCACTGCAGTCTGGGGACAGAGTGCCTGAACAGTGGCCAGGCAGAACCTGGGGGGTTGCTGACTGACAGATGGCTGAACCTGAGCCACCCTGCACCCACACGGCCAAGAAGGCCAATGGCATCCTGGCCATCCAGCAATAGCGTGGCCAGCAGGAGCAGGGGTTCATTCCTCCCGAGGTACTCGGCTCTGGTGAGGGCACACCTTGAATACTGTGCCCAGTTCTGGGCATCTCAGCTAGGAAGGATGCTGAGCTGCTGGAGCGTGTCCAGAGAAAGGCAACAAGTGAAGGGTCTGGAACATGAGGGGCGCTGAGGGACCTGGGAATGTTTAGCCTGGAGAAGAGAAGGCTCAGGGAAGAACTTACCACAGACTACAATAACCTTAAAGAAGGTTGTAGCCAGGTGAAGGCAGGTCTCTTCTCCCAGGCAACTTGCAATAGGACAAGAGGACACAGCTTTAAGCTGTGCCAGGGGAGGTTTAGGTTGACAATAGGAGGAATTTCTTCATAGAAAGGGTGACTGGAATGGGCTGCTCAGGGAAGTGGTGGAAACACCATCCCTGGAAGTGTTTAGGAAAAGACCGGATGTGGCACTCAGTGCCATGGTCTAGCTGACAAGGTCATAGGCTGATTGATGACCTCAAAGGTCTTTTCCAACCTAGTTGATTTTGTGATCCTATGAAGAAGGAATAATTCCAGATCTAAATGAATACAACAATTAGGTTTCAATTATCAGCAATGTCAATGAGCACAGTATCCAAGGATGAGGGCTAATTGTGCAGAAGGTACAGAAAGGTTTTATCTGACCTAACCTGAAAACAAATCTAAAGCAGTTTAATGCTTGCATATACTTCAAATTATTGTCAGCCTTGCTTAACATGTCACTGTGAAGTTCAGAATGCAATGAAACAAAGTAAGCCAGGAACAACATCTATGAAACAGGGAGGAAAGAGCAACAAAAGCATCCTCCAGAATCTGAACAACTCTCAATTTTTTTCATGTGGAGAGGAGGTAAAACAGTTAAAAATCTAAGAAGGTGCTATTTCAGCAATTTTGAAGAGAAAACTACTTTTATGTGTGTGGTGAAATTTGAACTGAAGTACAAATGGCCTTGGTGGCTTAATTAATAACCTAGAAGAGGAAAATCCTTTAGTATTATGCTCTCTCTATATTTTAAAAAATCTTGCTTTAATGCAAGTTTTGAGTGCATGATACAATGCTATCAGCAAGGTAATAAAGTACACATGATGACACCTGCTTCTGAGGAATGACAAACAACATATGACTATTGCAGTTCTGCTGACTCAAGTAAGCAAGAGATGAGATTTTAGGCTGGTACTTCTAAAAAGAATAGTATCTGCATATCATGAGCTTAGTGGACAGGAGCAGATATGAAAAAACAAAGAAACAAAACCCAAACATATTAATACCTAATCATTTGAAGGAAAAGATGCTGGCAGAGACTTCTTTCAGCATAAATAGACAGTATATGATATCTGTTATAAACAACATGTATAATGGGGTCAGTATTCCAATATAAAATTACCTGATCATTTCATTATATGAGAAATTCAGCTCCCCTAGTTTTGGCAAAATCTGTAGCACAATTGGTATAATACACACAATATGACCATGTTTCTTGATGCAAGAAGTTGAAAATGCACCCAGACAGTAAACAGCACTAGATGTGAGGCTAATGTTTAATAGAATTATAAAATAGCTACACATATCTCAAGTATTTATAGGCTTGGGGGGCACTTTTGTCATAATTTAGTACTAACTTCCAAACCTGCGAAAGATGGTTTTCTTTCTGTATGTTTCAAAATTGTCAAAAAAGTATTGACAGAAAGTGCTGAGCAAGTTAAAGAAATAAATTTAAATAAATGTTTTATATTATAAGAAAATACAAAAAAAATCATGCATACATTTTAAATATAATTCAACATAGGTATGAGTAACAGGATATGCCATATCCATTGATTATTAATAAACCAATTGAGTAGAAAGATATTTCACAGTAAATAAAACATACTGGATATATCAAATACCATCCCTAAAGTAGCCTATAACAAAAACCATTTGAGATTCCACTGAAAGCACTTAATTTTGCTAAATTTTCCTACGCAAAACAGTTTATTTAAAATCTATTTCAGTATTTTAAGATGCTTTTGCCAGTTTCTAATGTACCTTGAACTCACAGATTTTTGTTTCACATGAAAGATTTTGGCTAGTAGGATGACTCTGACTCACTACTAAGGACTTAATATTTTGCATATTTTGGCAACACCAAAAATTAGAGCCCTTGTTATGCAACAAATTCACTAAATAATTCCACATTGCCAGAAGCTTATTTTTAGCTCATTCATTTTAGCCCTTAATATTGGGCCTCTTATATCAATTCTTCCCTTTGCGCTTCGGTAAATATATGGCACAAGCTCATGTTATTAAACCAGGAAAATAATTTAGTGAACTGATGTTGAATTTACATAGTAGCACGGACAACCTTGCTGACAGAGCTAAGTCAAGAATTTAAGTTTCTATTTACTCACTTAAATTACTAGCAAAACTTCTAATTGAAGTACATTTGCACAACTGGCACAAAAAGGAAAAGCACATGCTTTTTTACTCTTGCCTTTTAAAGGACAAAAAATAAAGGTTGTGTCTAAAAATGTATTTACCTGTAATTTCCTCAATCTGCCAAGAAATGCGTGATATTCTTATCTTTCACCCAATTCCTACTGTCTACAGATACTCTTCCATGAGCATTAGCAATGGAATCAAACTAAGGGTAAATGAGGGAAGTGTCTGTATAATATCCAGTAGACAGAACCCCTGATAAGGTCACACTGGTACTGCCTCAACAAGCCATGCTACAGAATTAATAACAGGATCATCGTGCATGCTGCCACACACATGGAGGTGCTTTGGGAAAGCAGTTACAAATGGAAGTTACAAACGGAGCTAACATGCTGCCAGAGATGTCATGTTCAAAGGTGCACGAAAGAGAGTCAAAATGCAAAGTTGAAATGTGCCTTGAAGTGTTCTTCAACTCCAGCACTGTCCTGGAGGGCACCTTTATTTTAGTACTTATTTTGTCACAAAAAGCCACATTAAGAGCTACATAGTCAGGGCAGCTATTCCTACAGACAGAAAAAGTAAAAGCAGTAAATCAAGTTACACTAGTTCCTCTATCACACTACCGGAATTGTCACTCAGACTACTTGAAATTCATACAATTCCCATTTACAAACATAGGCCTTTTCATATAAACAAATTCTTACTGAATTTTTTTTGTTTCATCACTGAACTTTCGTCTTATAATTTCATTACATTACGGTGGCATCAGACAAGTAAAATCATAAACATGACATTTTTCACAGGTTGAATATTTTGACAAATTGGTTTTATGTATGCAGCAGACTTCAAGTACTTTTTACATGAACTATTGCTTCCACTGTATTTACATGTACTCACAATATTTAAAATGATGTTTATTCCAACTAATTGTGGTTTCTGTTTAAGCTTTACATTCTAAAAGTTTAAACAGGTCTTCAATTTCTTCTTCCCTCATGCTAAGAAAAAACCACAACTCTCAGACTAAATACTTAATTCTAAACACTTGAGTTCATTTCCTTTTCAGCCTTAGTGTTCCTGCTAGAAACTGGGTTTCATTACTTTCTATATTAAAGATCCCTATCTAAAGTACCTATGTAATATTTAGAGCTCTGTGTGAGAAGTGATGGAAAGCACTGAAGAGCAAACCATCCTCTCTTAAGCAGTGGTCCTGCCAACCAGAAAGGCAGCAGAGCTGTTAGGGGCTGGTGATGTGGTTTCCAGCCCATGGTGAGCCCCATGGGGATGAGGCCCAGCTATGGCTAGAAAGACCAAAGCACCAACTTTGCTAGCAATTTAGAAATATTTCTCAGGCTGGACTTCTGATTTTCTGCTCCCTGTTCCAGAGGGAGGACCACAGAGAAAGTTAAAATTTTGAGATTTCACTGATCCCAAGCTGATCTGATTTAAAACTCTCTGGTTCAAAGCCCATTCTGATTCCTTTGGTCAGTGGCTCATTTTTGCAGTGAACTAATGCAGGCCATTTATCAGAACTCTCCCTGGCTTTTGAAAACTTGAGCACAGGTTTTTCCTCACACATTTTCAGATCTCAGCAGGATAGAGAGTAGTACCATTGCACCATTTCAGTAGCCCTATCCCTGATGAAGTGGAGATAGTTGAGCTGGCTTAACACAATTAGTCCCACAGCCTGCTTTTCTAGTTTAACATGTGGGAGAAGCTTTTCCAAGGGACACTAAGGCAAGCACAGCTATGCTGTCTTCAGCTGGCACAGCTCTCTGCCTCTGCCACCATGTGCAGAGGTTGGCACAAAAAGTACAGGACTTGGTTATGAAGGTTGGGGGAAAGATCAATAGACTAGAGAAAGGGTGTAAGTCATGCCCTACGTTTAAATTAAAAGATTTTATGTGCTCTCCATAAAATTCAGAATATTTTATCAATAAAAAAGGAAAAAAAAGAAAAGAAAGAAATAAAAAATCAACATAGACACCTCCACATTATCTTGGTCCTGAATATATAATCTAACATTTATAACATTAAATGGACTATTTTACTTCTGACTAC
Source organism: Irena cyanogastra (assembly GCA_013397155.1). Lineage (NCBI taxonomy): Eukaryota > Metazoa > Chordata > Aves > Passeriformes > Irenidae > Irena > Irena cyanogastra. The sequence goes on from VWZV01002534.1 coordinate 544,664, forward strand.
TATCAACACATGGTTGCAACATTTCATCCACTTAGCAAAAACTCAGAATGGAAGGAGGCCCCCTAAAATAAAAAAAACAAAAGTGATATCCCTTTCTTAAGGACACATTGAGAATCAACAATATGAAGAAACTTTTGAGCACTGCTTTTCAACACTTTCTCAACCCAAAGTAAATTCAATCTCTGTCATTCAGCACTTACTTAATTTTTGAGATTGCTCCAATATTTTATTTCCAGGCTCTTATGAACCAAACTGCCTGAACACATCATATGATGCTATTCAACAGAGTACTACAAAAGATCAACACTCATTTCACAGACTTTGAAATCAATACATAAGTAAGTAAAATTACACAGAGTAATTTGCTAAGCAATTCTTACAGACAGTCAGTGCAAAGTTCATTAAATCCCTTTTTACTAATCCCTTTTCTAAGGTTTTAAGAAAACAGTTAATATAGGAAAAATTTTCAAGAAGTAATTCTAAAAAATTAATATTTGTCATAATCTGACTTTTTAATTCTAACACTAATTGCATCATGGGAAAACCTGTGAACTAGAAAGTATCTTTAAAAAGTGAATAAAAAGTGGACAAAAACTTTGTTACTAGAAAAAAACATTTCTTTAATATACTGAGAGAGCAATAAAAAGGTTTTCTGGAGACCTTTGTAAATCATATCAAAGAAAGGAGAAAGGATATTCTTGTTTATTTCTTAAGGTATTGCTTATTCATGGTCAATAGGTTTTGAAATGATCCCGTGCTTGCCCTTTCAGAGATATTTTAGCTTTACAGCCTCAGATTCTAAATTTAAGGCTTTCTTGACCAGCAGTATAAAGACAAAGTCAAAATTAATTTCAAGGAAAATTATTTTGAAGCCAAAAACAAGGCTTCAGACCTTTTCAAGACCTGAACAACTGGGTAGTGTTGTCATTCAATTCTTTACCAGAGAAAAAAGGAATGGGAAAAATTATGTTATTGGTGCTGATACTGTTGTATTTTTACCATTTCACCTTTTGTAATAGTTTAGATCAACCTTAAAGACAAGATGGATTCAGAATAATGTTCAGACCTTGGAGACAGCTTCCAGCTTCTGCTGCCAAATAGTACCATGAGAAAGAATGAGACATATTCAGAAAAAGATATTTTGTCTAAATACTTTATGGAGGGAAAAAAAATCAATTTTTTTCTTTTTTAGCATAGGCCCACAAATGTAGGTGTTAAAAATCACTCTAAAAGCAGAAAAGGAACAAGCAAGACTAGACTTTTCATGAAAAAAATCCTTCCTTACAAAATACATCTGGCAATGGCCAAGTAGTCAGTTTAAATTTCCTGAAAAATTAATGGTTTCAACTTCAGTCTGTACTTCCAGGGACTGAAAAGCCTTTGTGTGCAAGTAATTTTTCATAGTTATGTCTGAATAGGTGTCAGACAAAGAAGCTAGGCTGGAAGGTACATAAGTTATTAATGACCCTTATGCAAACTACATAACTATCACAAGAGCAGGCTCCCTTAATTTTTTTTTTTTTAAACAAAATACATTGGAAATTTTGCAGCATAATACCAAAAAAAAAAAAAAAGACAAAAAAAGATACTGTATGTTTTTTCCAGTGTTTTGCCATGTTTGGTTGGGTCTTACAGCAGATTTCAGGATTTCAAGTTGTAAACCGGATTTTGGCACACATTTTGTAAAAGATTTGCATCCACCTTTCAGAGGACTTTTTTGAGCTATTAATCCTCAAAGCCTCATCCACATGAACAGATTAAACTTTGCTGCTGTTATTGCTTTTAACACCAAGCTCACCAAGCTGTTCAAATGAGAAAAAGGTGTGCACATGTATGAGGTGAATATCTTGACTTCCTACAGCAGTCCTGCACCTTCCAAAACATTTTTTCTTCTATGCTCTTTCTTCTACGTTCCCACATATTCTTAACATTTTTCCTGTTTCTTCCTTATGCTTCGACTTTAATGACTATTTTTCAGTATTTTGCTTATACTTGAAAACGCTTTTTTCTTCCTCCTGTAAATGATCTCTTTTCAACCCAACCTTTTCTGAGAGCACACAATGTGTATGAAGAAGATTTTCGCCCTCTTTATATATGTGCCATATTTGTTGAAGCTGATTCATTTGTATTTGATTCCCACAGGATCTGTGGGTCTATTCTGCTGTGTATTTGCAAAGGCAATCATTGTGATTGGAAAACTGGGGGCTGAATCAGTCACCCTCAATAAAGAAAGAGAGTGACAAGTCTCTAAACTGAGTTAACTTCACACCTATTCCTGTGACAAATCCACACTCTTGGTCCTTAGGCTCAATTCAGCTAGGCATCTGGAAGAAACTCCACAAGGCATGGGTGAAGTGAAGAAGTACTTCTTCAGCTGAAACATCAACTGCATTGCTTATCATACTCCATAAAGAGTAACAGAAATATGTGACTACTGCAGACATGTATGAGTACGAGGTAGGGCATTAGGCTGAGCCAGGAGCAGAACAGTGTTAACTGGAAAAAAGGAAATGTTTTCAGAAGGAAGCGTATTTTTCAGGCTGGTTGGACATACACAGCCCAGCGGTGAGTTAACTCCCAGCTGTCTCTGTTGCTGTGACCCTTTCATTGTGCCAGCATTAGAATAAACATTCAAATTAAATGTATTTTGTATGTTTAATACTCTGTTTAGGGCATCACAGTATATTTCAACAATTAAAGCTTTTTTCTTCAAGTACTTCCTTGACAGCTGCACCAGCTCTGAAGCATTAAGATATTCCCATGATCTGCCAACATCTTTTTAAGAAAAATCCACCAGAACACCATTATTAAAGAGTGTGAGATACATCTTCTGAAAGTAAGAGCTTCTTCTCATTAGAAAACACTTCCACATCAGCTGCATCTTGAACTTTCAGTCTTCAAAGTTGTATTAATTATTTTTCACTAGCACCAAGTCAGTGAAGACTGAAGCAAAGACAGCAGTGAACACCTCAGCTGTATCTCTGTCTGCTGTCACTAATTTTCCCACCCTTTTAGCAACAGGCCCACATTTTCCTCCTTTAGTCCTCATTAGTGTTACTAATATAGTGGTAGAAGCTCTGCTTGATACCTTGACAAGCCTTGATTACTGTTGAGTGTTGCTCTTTCTAAAATCCTCCTGCATAGCTGGAGAATCTTTCTAAATCCCTCTTTGAATGCTGTCCTTTTTTCCAACTGCCCCATTCTGCCATTTTGTAGAATACATTTCAAGTCCATAAACAGAACTTAAGGAAATAAAAAAAAGAAATCAGAGAATGCTTTTGACCCTCTGGGCAGAGGAATATCATTGGTTCACTCAGATACAGGCCCACTTTATGGGACTGAATCTTCTGTGCAGCCAGTGATCCTGAAGGTATCACATTGTGCACTGTCAGTAACTATTACACCTCATGAGACTTGACAGGTGGGTATCTCAATTTTATATCTCTATCCCCTAAGACAATATTTTTGCCTCAAATGGGGCTCTCCAGTAGTCCAAGCAATTATATTTCATAATCGTACTTTCGAAGGTAGGATAAATCTTCATCATTTTTTCTTTATAATTCAGTGTTACCATAGATAGGCAATCTAAACAAAGTCCACAGTTCATTACTGATAACACAGTTTGCATCTGGAAAAACAGCTGCATCCACCTTTTTTAACCTGCCATGTTAGACTTGGCATGAACAAATAAATGTTCTTTTATGTTTATCTAGAGTCTTGGAGACTCCTAAAGAACTCAGTGTCATACACATACTCACCTATGTAACCACAGGTCACAAGAAAGGAGCACTTACCATTTGTGGGAGAACTAACACAAGAAGTAATTCTCTGGTGAGTTCACCTGATTGGCCAGATGATGGATATTTTGGCTTTTCTAGTTGTCTCATTGGCTAAATCTCCTTTATGTATTAGGTTTGTTGGCAGCAGACATTCCAGACACATCTTCACCCAAGACCCTAGCCAGAAAAATGATCTGGTTTTTTTCCAACATAATAAACTGATTAATAGTACCTTTACCAAGTTTCTTTAATTCTCCTAAATTTATGTGATCTTTGGTAATTTAGACTGAATCTTTGTCCTTTTTGACAAGAGAAATCATAGTCTGGTATTTATCTTGACAGAGAAGCTCACAAAAGGTGTGAACTTTCTCCCCCTTTTCCTAACCCTTCTAATTTTGCCCTTGCACAGGCACTGATGTACCAGTAAATAATTCTGTCTGGTTTATTCAGTTGCAATACAGTGGCTCCTTACTGCTGGATAGGAGATGTACCATTGTGCTGTTGTACAGTTTTTCCCTCACACAACATTTGCATTGCATTCATTACACATTCTCCACCACAAGCAGAGCATCACAACCTCAATATCTTTGGGAGCATTATGCTCAGTCACAAGAGCTGCATATTCATCTCCACTCTCTTTCTCTAGAGCTCTGCCCTCTCTACCCTTAGCAAATACATAGTCTATGTTTATACATATGACAATACAGGTATCACATACAAAAACATATATTTCTGGATTCAAGCCTGACAATGACTATATTATAAACTGAAAGTGTAAAATTACAAGAGTTTTGTTATGGGCTCAAGCAACTATATTATATGGGGAAAGGAGGACACAGAGACACTTAGCAGAACGAGGCAAGTGTTACCATCGACACCATTATTTGTACTGCACCAAACTGTCCCTGATTCCTTGTAGACCTTTTAGGTCTAACGCCTTGGATACCCTGAAACTCGGTATAGAAGCTCTATCAGAAGCACTGTCAGTGCTCATACCAGCACCAGAAATATTCTCAGAAGGGGCTCTGCACAGGAGCATGTGAAAGAAGAGGAAACTTGGAGAATGAAAAGTGAAAGACTTTCAATGGCAGAAAGTGCTCACTTAAAAGAAAGGGAGAGAATGCAAACAACTATTACACTGATCATTTAATGGAGAAAGTTGTTTTCCGGACAGCATTCAGCCAACCTACACAATAACCTAACAATACAATATTCCTGTGGACCATTCCAGAATAGGGGCATGCTTACATCATGACATTCAAGTTTCTGTACCAAAGGCTTTGAGATACTTGGGATGAAAGCCACACTTGGAGTAATCGTGCCAAAGCCATTATTTCACATACTGTTCTGAGTAAATCTGAGCCACCAGACAGGGGAATGTAAATGCTACCCTATAAGAGTGGGCTCCTCTGTCCGGGTGTTCTCCAGGTCCTGCTGGGAGCCTGCTCCAGCATGGGCTTCCAGGGGGTGACAAACTCTTTCAGACTTCCACCTGCTGTGGCATGGGGTTCACCATGGGCTGCAGGTGGATATCTGCTCCACCATGGACCTCCATGGGCTGCAGGGCACAGCCTGACTCCCCATGGTCTGCTCCACAGACTTCAGAGGAATTCCTGCTCTGGAGCCTGGAGCGTTTCTGCCCCTCCTTCTGCATTGGCTTTGGTGTCTGAAGAGTTGTTTGGGGTTTTTTTCACATATTCGCACTCCTCTCTCATCTGGCTGCAGTTGCTGCTGTACAGCAATTTCCCCCTCCTCTCACCCCCTTCTTACATGTGTTACACCAAAGGCACTGCCACCGCCCTGCTGGGTTTGGCCCTGGCCAGCAGTGGGTCTGGTCTGGAGATAGCTGGCATGGGCTTTGTTGGACATGAGGGAAGATTCTGGCAGCTTCTCACAGAAGCCATCCCAGTAGCCCCCTGGCTACCAAAACCTTGCCTCACAAACCCAACAGACACATTTACCCACACTGTGACTCTTCTATAGCTCAGAGAAAAGCAAGGCTGGTTTCACATATTTTTTTCTGAAACTTAGGCAGCTCTGCTTATTTAGGATTTTATTAAGCTGTAAAGTACTTCCTCTAATCAGAATGAGGAATACTGTTGACAGTGGACTTAGTTTTATGAGGAAACATTTAAAAAGCCATCCTGACATTCAAAAGACATAAATGTTAGTACAAATTGAACTGCAGCACTCTGCGCTTTGATTCATTTTGTGAGGTACTCTGAGACGATTTGCCTGGGGAAATGAAGCAATAATATCTGAAGGCTTGATTTCTCAGATTTTAAGACATACAGCTCCAGATGTTGTCATAGAAATCTACGGTACTCACTGATTCTGAAAATTGGGCTGTGGCTGTATAAAGCCCTTCCTTGTGCTTGTCTGAAAGGTATGTAGTAGAGGACAAAAAGTAAATACGGTGTTTTCAAAATAAACTGTTTCTTGCTTCCCCTTGGAGTGTAAAAGTACAAATGAATGTTGGAGCTGAAATGAAAACTTGAGGAAGTAAATCTGTCTAAGCTTTCTTTTCATTTCCATCTGTTCACAGAACAGGCCTTCACTTATACTTCAGACATAAGGAAAAAGTCTTCCATTATTGCAAGAATTCTAAACTTTGTAAACTTTCCAGTTGCCCTGGAAATGTAAGACTTGGCTGTGGCCATGCAGTTACACTAACCTGAGCTATCTAAGCTCCCTAGGCTGGCAGGACCTTGTCTTGCTTTGACATACTGCAGCCTTCTGTGTGCACTATGCCCTGTATGCACTAAAGAACACACAGGTATAAATCTTGCATTATAAACAGTGCAAATAGACTCACAGCCAAGGGTATTCTTGCTACTAAAAGGTATGTCTATATATCTACCTTTGCTTTCAGAGTATCATTGGTAGGCAAAACACATTCAATCTACATTTTCATCACAAAACCAAAGTTTTTCTTCTAACAAAGCAAACTTTCATGTTTTCTAACAAGAAAAACTAAGTGATGTTCATTCTACAAATAGATAAAGAGTTTCCTTGAGCTGGATACTAAAAGTTTTTTTTTTTCTTTGCATCACTGTGAGTAATAATGTTTGCAGACTTCTGACACCCTTTATGTCTTGGTAGGTCCATTCAAGACTGCTATAGTTAAATCTGTCAGCATTTCCATTTAAGTATCTCTTTTCAAAAGTCTCAAGTCTGATGAAAGAGTTCTCATTATTGCTGTCTTTTAAGCAAGTAGATCTTCATAAATCAAACCTCTTGCATCTCAATCTCCTTTTAAGTGTACTTGGCCATTATAATACTAATTTGAGTACATGATCATTTTCTGCTCTACCTCAGTCAACTGTATGGTGTCTCTGTATAGATACCAGAACCAGGGCAAACCAGCCCAATGAGGGGTGCATTTTGATACCTTTTCTGACAGCAAAACTTGCATTTTGCAAGTTTGCTACCTTTTCTGACAGCAGCCTCCAGCATAAGCAGAAGAAATACCACAATGGACAGCTACAGAATGACAGACTTTTAAGTGGCTTTGCACATTCAGTCACAATTGACCTGTTACGTGGATGATAAAATTCCGTCATAGATTTTTCCTCTTCCAAAGGGTGGTTTCCTTGGCACATGCTTCTAACAAATGGAAATACGTACTCCTTCAATCCATATTCTGTTTTTTTAACAACATCCTTGTACATGTAAAAATCCAGAAGTCAAAATAAAGACACGCACCCCCCTCACTTAATTGAGTTTTTCATCAAACTCTAAACAACCTATTTTTTCAAATACTTTGCAGATAGGGTAGTTTCACTTATAGCTCCACTTACTTCCAGACTCTGGAGGATAGAATAGACTAGACTAGACTAGACTAGACTAGACTAGAATAGAATAGAATAGAATAGAATAGAATAGAATAGAATGTTCTTCAGTTGGAAAGGCCCTGCAACAATCATCTAGTCCTGACCACTCAAGGGCTGACCAAGCTGAAGCATGTTGCTAAGGACATTGTCCAAATGCCCCCTAAACACTAACAAGCTGGGGGCAGGGACCAGATTTCTAGGATGAATGTCCCAGTGTTTGACAACCCCTCTCAGTAAAGAGATGCTTCCAAAGGTCCAGTCAAAATCTCCCATGGAAAGTTAAAAATCTGGGGGTGGCAAGTCCTTCGAAACTGTTACAGCGTGGCGTATCTGAAGAGTGGTCAGGATAGGAAGAGAGTGGATACCTATGACAGCTTATATAGCTCAAATGCAAAATTCTCTGCAAAATGAGAATTTGTCTACATACATACTGCATGGCGCAGATAAAAAGCTGCTGAAAATATTAAAAGATAAAACAATGTCAAAAATTGCCATTTAGGATTTCTAAATCCTACTATCGTTTTTTTCTAAGTAGCTTTGATTTAAAACCAGAAACAGAAAACTTGGAAGAGGAAGATTAAAAAAAGGTGTGATGATTTCAGAATCAACAAAAATAAGATTCCAGTTACAATACTTTTGTTGGCAGGCAATTACTGCCAGATATCATCAATACTTAAGAGAAAGAAAATGATGCTTTAAGAGAAAATGTCCGCTTAATTTCCTGCTTTTTGCTTAATGATGAGTCTCCTCTTCCCTTTAGTTTCTTCTAATTACTACATCTGCAGTAGGACACAGCAAATTATAATTTTATTCCATTTGCTGTTATGACATTTGAGGTCAAATCCAACAAAACCTCAGGCTCTGTCCTAGAATGAAATTAAAATTTAAATGCTTCAGAGAAACTGTGCCTCAAAGGCAGTTCTCTCTTTAGCATTGCCATTGACTGAATTATTTTGTTCTTAAATTAAACTGTATGTATCCAACCTGTAACAGAAAAAAACCCCAACCCTGTCCTACTCTTATTCAATCTATTCCTGGTAAATTAAAACACTAGAAATAACTCTCAGATTTTTGTTTGTTGACATGTTGAAGAAAATCAGAACTAAATTTCAACAAACTAAACAGCAGAAACAAAAAAATTATGCTAGCTTTTCTTCTCTATTTAAAGATCATAAAACTAATTTTTATTCTTGTGAACACTGTTAGAATTTTCTAAGTATATATGTTTCCAAGTGTCTAATAATTATAAGTATTAAAAGAAAAAATATTAATGCAGTTTAATTGCCAACTGAACATACAGAAGTGTTAGTGTATTTTTAAACATTTACAATCTGTGTGCTGCAATATATTTCAGCTCCTACAGCAACAGCTCTTCGGTTTAATGTGTGCTGCATGAATGTAAAAAGGATGGCACATAGCACTAGGATATCAACTGCCTGCTTGGAGAATGATTAATTTAAGATAAATAGATGCCTGGCTTCAGCTACACTGATTGTATTTCCTATCCCAAGCTGCAGAATCAGTGTTTCCACTCAGATGTTGTAAAACATACGCAGGAATCATTCTTTTCCACTCACAAACCACACTGCATCACAGATTTAATCTTGCTCTTCTGCACTCTATGGCTGAATTTAATTTTACTCCTGCCATCAGCCTAATAGACAAAAAATGTTTCCTATTTATTTTAATACATAAACTTTAAACTCATGTTATTCTGGTTTCATCCCATTTCAATTTCTTGGTTTGACGGTAAATAACAAAAAGCTTAACTCTGCCTACAAGTACATAATAGAATCCCTTGGAAGAAATACAAAAAAAAAAAAATCACAACATACCTAACCAGAAAAATATTTGATTTCATAATGATCATGGGATTTACTAGACATGAAAAACAAAAAAGACACAGAAAAAAGATCTCGCTTTTTTTTTTCACTGCTGCAAAACAAGACTATTTATTTGTTCCATTGTAAAATGCATTTTTTAAAAAGACTCCTAGAAAAAGTAATGGCTCTGTCCTATGAGATTGCACATCCCTAAAACCCCTACCCTCTGGGTTTAAAGCAAACAGCATCTCCCACTCCAGTCTGTAGTGTCTGCATCTGTTTTCCTCTTTCTGTAGGCACTATCCTACTCACAATAAACAATTACTTCCCTCAGCAAGCCAGGGTGGAACACAACCTTCCTCAGGCACCATCCATTGCCTGTCTGGAGGAATTGGGTTGGATGGAGTGTAGTGGCCTACAGTGAACATAAAGGAACTGGAGGCTAGGAAGGGGCAGGTTGGGTGTCTGGCTTAGGCTGAACTCGGGGAAGAGGAAGGACAGGTGTTCACTTAGCAGTGAGATTGCTAATGACCCTCAGCATGTCTTAGAGTAGGTTCTTCCAAAACACTGGTTAGTAACCCTATTGTCAAGCCTGTAACTGGAGACAGGTTTTCTACAACTAGAGATGAGTCACAGAATTAAAGAAAAAATCAGACTGACCTTAAATAGGAGCAGCTTTTCATATCAGTCAATATGTAATAAGTCAGATAAGCATCCCTTGAGTTGGATGAAAAGAAAAAAAGAAAAAAAGAAGAAAAGATCTATGTGCATTTCAGTATTAAATTTCTTTTGTATTATGCATATGCATCCTAACTTCAACAATTCAACAACTTCAACTAACTTCAACAATTTTATTTTCTCTATGTAAACATTTAAAGCAGATGTAAATTATTCAAGAGAACAGCCTGGAAATGTTTCTACCTCATCACAGAAAAGATAGCAATAAATACGTGAATATTAGGAACTACCTAAGAGATGAGAGATTATTTTACTCCTCATTCCCATTTATTTTCTTCCCAACAGTACTCCAGTCAGGGGGCCAATTAGTGCTGCACAGTGATCTAGAGTTCTAAGCATTTGTCCACAAGAATAAACCTGCAATTGCTATACCATTTTGTGTAAGCTACCAGCATCTAGCTGATGATTACAAACTTAACTGAAACGGTGTCTTTTAATTGCAAAACATATTTAATACACACAGCAGTTTTTAATTATGAGCATGACTTTATCGCTTCTAGTGTTTTTTTGTAAATAGTGGAAGCTTGCATCTGGAAAACACCAAAAGGTTATGTTTTATGTGTTGTAAATCCCACAGTAAATGGTGCGAGGAGCAGCTCTTACCTTTACTCTGCAAAATTCTCTGTCTGAATCACTTGAAAAGATTCCTGATATGTTACTCTGTCTTAAAAGGTTGGATATTCTGCTATATCACACCTTAAAAAGAATCCACAACAGGATGTGCAGTTTTCAACTTACGTCCTCAGGCTCCTTTCCCAACTCCAGAGCAATCTAAACCCCTTAGAGAATCTTCTTACTGCTCTTGTCCTGCCTGGTGCTGGCTAAGAGTTGCAGACTGTGTACAGGAGATTCCCAGCACACATTTGGAGGAATTGAATTCCCAGTGCCGTGTTTTAACCCCAGCCAGCAGCTCGGCCCCATTTGCTCATTCCCCCATGTCAGGATAGGGGCGAGACTTGCAAGGGTAAAAGGGAAAAAACTCATCAGTTGAAATAAAATTAGGTTAGTAGGGAAAGCAAAAGCCACACACACAAGCAAAGCAAAATGAGGAATTAATTCACTCTTCCCATGGGCAGGCAGGTGCTCAGCCATCTCCAGGAAAACAAGGCTCTCTCATATGCTATGGTGACTTGGGAAGACAAATGTCGTAACTCCAAATGTTGTCCCTTTCCTTCTTCCTCCCCCAGCTTTATATGCTGACCACGACACCACATGGTGAGGGATATCCTTTTGGTCATTTGGGGTCAGCAGTCCTGGCTGTGTCCCTCCCAGCTTCCCATGAATCCCCAGCCCAGCAGTGGGGTGGGGTGGGGTAAGAGACAGAAAAGGCCTTGGCTCTATGCAAGCCCCATGTAGCAATAACTAAAACAGCCCTGAATGATCAATCTCAGCACAAACTCAAAATGCCTCCCCTTTGTAGCCACTGTGAAGAAAACAAACCCTACTCCAGCCAAACCAGCACAGTCAGAATGTTTTGGACATACAGATTAGCTGCATGAAAATGCAAAAATGCTCGCTACAATGGCCCAGCAGCAGCGCCCCATATTCTTTCACATGCTACACAGGCACCAGTATGCCAGATTAAAGGACAGGTAATAATACCCTGATGTAAGTTATATCAGTAGGGTGCAAGCCACACTCTGCAAACTTAAGAGGTAGTCATAATATTCTTGAAAAACAGCTGTGGCATCCACAGAGCTGCAAGGTTATAAAAGTGGAAGAAACAAGATGAGATTCTGGACATGTGTTTTCTATCTAGACATAAGTTCATTTCTAAGAACCCAACGACTACCAAATATTACATGTTTAAGTGTCTAGAGAATTTGTCACAAAGAGCTTTCCATATTCATAACATTAAACATTCTGTATATTCAGCAATTATGCTTAAGTGAGTCCCTGTTTCAAGTCTTGCTAGAAAGGGAAAAGGTATAAAACATCACAACCACATCTGAATCACTCAGACTTCATCAATATTAAGGCAGATACACTGCTGGTTAGGCTATAGAAAAATTATGAACTGAGGAATTGTATTACAAACAAAAGACAAAATATTTTTATGATACAGAAAAAAAAAAAAAGCTGCCCTAAAACCATATGCAAGTTAAAGCAAAAAATGTAAAATTCAAAATTCAGATGACTACTGATACTCATGTATTAAAGTATGGCCTGCATGAGAATTCCTTCATGCTGTACATTTAAAAAGTTATTTTTCAGAAATATGTGCCTTAATTTAATTTCCTTAGGTAATATGGAGGAGAAATCATATTAAAAAATATATATAAAACCCACGATAGAATATAGCCATAGAAATATCTCCTGGTGCAGCTCCATTTCACCTAACTTCATCAAATGGGATTTAATGCACCAAATTGTCCTCAAAAGTTTAAACCTGAAAGGAGGTTGAAGATAATTAAACAAGTTTTAAAACATCTTTTGTGGCATCAAGAAAGCATCAAATACAATTTCCTGCAGTTTAATGTCACACCTTGACATCACATGTCCATATACATTGGAGATTTTTAAATCCCTTACTGAACAAGCTTGAAAGTGGAATTGCATTTAAGTTATAACACTTGCATGCAATTTTATAACTTAGTTAATTTTAATCTAAATGCAAAAAATTGTTTCAGACTTCGTTTTAAAATATATTTGCATATATCTGATCTAAAAGTAGGAGATAATTAGTCCTTAAAAAGATGTTATGGAAAATGCTGTAAGTAGAAATGAGGATTATATCAAAACTAATGATTTTGTGCATTGACTGTGCACTTAGTAATAATTTAACTTTTATTTGTGTCAGTAATGCTGTTGATTCAGGTAATGTTTTCAAGGCTAATCTTGTTTTCAAAAACTACGGTAAGATATTGTCCTGAAAACTAGGCATAGACAGTACATGACCACCACCTGTTACAGAAATACCCTTTTCTGGAGTAGAAAGTCAAATCCTGTGGCAGTGGAAGTAGATGGAGCTGCTCCATTGGTCATCAGAAGTAAGGAAGCAGGAAGATGCAGAGCCCACATGGTGCACAAGGCAGTCTTGCTGGTTTTGTCTATATTATGATTTCTATGCATAATACTTCATTAACTCTTGCACCCTTCCTTCTGCTGTGTGAGGTGGCAGAGCCCTGTACCTGCCAGTCTGCAGAAAGCAAAAAGGCTGTCTCAGAGACACACAGATCCCAAGCCTGCATATTGTACATTTAACCCGCTCTCTGATCAGTCATCTTCCAGTTTTTCACCATCATGAGCAACACAGAGATCTCTAAACAGCTCACCTCTCAGGCAAGCCTGAAGCATGGGCCTGCGCTGAACTTCAAACTCAGTCTGGTTTTACCCGTTACTGTTTCCATCAAAAGCATTCTTGCCATATAAGCTGACTTCAGCAGCCTGCTGCTATTGATAACCTTTATTGTTTAGGACACAAAGAAGAAACATTTACTTCCAGATTTCCAAAGCTCTAATTAGAGATGACCTGGGAATGCAACACTTAAAAAATGAGATATTTCTGCGTATCTGCTTTTCATCACAAACTGCTGAGTCCCATTTAGCTCTCATTTACAAATGTGCTACATAAATGATTCATTGAGATTGTCTGCATATAAATAACTATTGAACTTTTGTTTTCAAAACCAAGGTTTCCCCACTCCTCAAATCACGAACGTCCCAAACACATCATCCTGAGCTGTGACTGTTCTCCTGGATCACAGTGGCCAACAAGTTCTCTCGATATATCTGATTTCAGTTTTTGATTGCAAAAAAGCCTAAACAAACCCTGAAAGCTCTTTGCATTTAAAACTATTTATACCTCATTCTGTTTCAAGTAGAAACTCACTGGAGGACGTCCATAGCAGGGACGGTTCAGGGCAGTCCTCAGAGGTAACCATGGGATAAAGCCGTAATCTGTAGCCCATGATCACACTGCAGCTCTCCTCCTGTGAAGCCTTAGGAAAAGGCTTTTGAAGAGCAGATCACATATCCTGATTCTTTGCTTAAAAGAGTCTCTGCACAGTCCAGAATACCTCAGCACCCTGTATGGTGTGCCAGTATAATCATGCCGCATCCACATAAGCTGAACAGAGTTTATGTTTGATTATAGTTGTATCTGAAATGCATTAAAACTGTGGCTTGCTGCCTGAGTCCACACCATGCATTCATATCATCTCTGCCTATGTGTGCAGCAACAGATACATCTCAATTCCAGTAAGTGACATTTAGACACCTGCTGAACATGGGAAGAATGCCTGAGCCTCAAAGCCCATTGCTGCTGTGAATCAAAGACCATTTGCCATCTCAGAAATTGGCTGCTTTTGAAGACAGCACGTCCAGATGCAATGACATCTGTAGCTGTTGAGCCCACACCAAAGGCAGCAATGGAACCAAGGGCAAGTACTTTTTACTGTGGTATTTGATGCAGTTTTCCATGTTATCACAGATTAAAGAAATGTGTACATTTAGAAAAAAAAAATTAAAATCTCAGATGATTACTAAAACACGGATTTAGTGAAGTTAAAACAAAACAAAACAAAAATCCCAACCCCTACACAAAGTATTAAGTATCTAAAACAGAATTTAGTGGATTTTAAGCCTTCCAACCAGAAGAAAGTCCAAAATCTCCTGATCAGTTTTAAGCCTGGAGACAGAAAAATTCAAGATTGTCTAAGAGCATTGCCAAGAGTTCTGAACATGCCCAGGACTCTGTGTTAGCCAGCACTGACCCTTTGGCTGAGCTCCCTGCGTTTCCCAAACCCAGGGAAAGTGCCTGGACATGCAGGCTTGGTGGGAGCACAATAAACACACAGAAACATAGACTCATAGAATCGGATCAGCCTGGGTCAGAAGGAGCATTAAAGATCATCTGGTTCCAAGGCCTCTGCCATGGACAGGGTCACCTTTCAGTGGATCAGGCTGCTCAGAGCTCCATCCAGCCTGCCCTTGAATCATGACTATGCTTTGGCATCCTGGAAACACAGGAAGAGAAGGAAAGCTTTTATGGACTTCAGTGGTTAAAAAACTTGCCCGAAATTGTGAGCAGTGTGTTTTGTGTCCTTGAGGCTGACCAAATCCCAAACCTAATCTACAGTTTCCAACAAGTGCGCTAAGCGTCACACAGATGTTTATACTTTAGGATTTTTTCACCTTTTTTTTTTCAAAATCTTAGGAACACTGTGAAAATGGGAAAGCTAGATAATGATTGCTGAATTTCTTCATCTCTAAAAGCACACATGTACCTAATTCACAGAGGCACTGCAGGAATGCATTACTTAAAGCATCATGAACAGGCAAGAGCAGTGTAAATGACGAGTACTGTTACTTCTACCAGTAGCAATAATAATAATAATACTTGACACTAGTATAGTGCCTTTCATCTGAGAATCCCAAAGCACTTTCCAAAAATCAATCATAAAGATGCTGTGAGGTGGGTAAGTATAACCTACCTTTTATAGATGATGAAACACAGGCTCATATCGGTTAATTGAATTGCTAAAGTTATCCAGGAGGCAGGCATAGAACCACAATAGATAGTGCGCATAAGATCTCCTCTGTCATCTCTAACCACCAGGAATTCTTCTTTCCAATGTGTCACCTATTTGCTCCCACTTATCATTTTTGTGAGCTGTCTTCAACAAGTAGTTTTCATTACCTTTCCTATCATTATAAATGACAGAATTAAGGATATAACGCTAGAAAATATACCCCTGTCCTTCCATTTGCAGGGTAGGTGTCATGTAGCATTACATGAACAATCCACTTACATGTTGTAATGCCTCTTAATATTTACGCTCTGTTTTTTACTCTTTTGGTGAAGAAGTAAAGTATAGCCTATTACAGCAAAAAAATATTCTGGTAGATTTTACAAAACCATTCACTTATTCTCATGCAAACACTATATAATCTAACTACTTTCTCTTTTGCCCACTGATTAAGAGGGAGTAGATTTTTTTTTTTTAATAACATAAAATGGTGCCTATATGGTCAGGAATAATCAGCACATGCTACCCCTCCATATGATCTCACCCAGCAAGCTGCTCAAAGACATTCCCTGTTCAATGCACCTGCACAAGTGAATCCCACCTGCAACTGCAACTTTTGAGTTCAAGAAGAGCCCCAGGCTGAGGGACCTGTGCTGAAAGGCACCAGCCTGGAACTGCACCTCACCTTGTAAACTCAAAACAGTTGGTTTAAGATTGACTGCTCACAATAACTGTTGCAAATAATAAATGACAGTATCAGTGGCTTGCCATTTTTAGATTATCTTCAGCTTAATACAGGTGACTAACACCCAAGTTCTGCCAGAATTTTCTCCTTCATTAAGGCTGATGTATTATTATTTTTTTCAAAAGTCAAGTACCAGCTAGACATTTAGGTGCACAAGAAGTTTCACTGACTGGAAAAGGAAGAAATCTCATTAAAATTTTCAGAGCCAAGATGTGTCAAGTGAAGTACAAATATGCTACCACTGGACCAAGGCAAAAATTACTGACACTGTTCTCATAATATTAATATGATAAATTTCTAGTCTTGTTAATATTAACATAAAATGAATGTATAGAAATGTAATATACATTTTTAATTTAAACATTAATTTTCCCACACACATTCCTTCCCTCTCCCAGTAATAGTATCACATTTTATCAGGAGAATACTAGATCACATCTTCTCTAGCTTTAGTGAAAATTTACTTTAGTCTATTTTTATATCTTGTAAAGACATCAGCAGTATTTAGATATTGTGGCTTAGAAACTGGATCATGTGAAGTGCCTACATGCACACGCACATTAATCTCCCCTGACTTCAGGGAGTGTCCCTTTACTTTCTGCAAGCAGTTCATTAACAGGAAGCAAACAGCCGCCTCCATTTGCCTCTTACTTCCCTTCAAGATTAATGGAGGAGCTTCCCAACTACTGCTGCTGATGCTACATCGTGCAGTCCTGTCTGCACAGGTGCTCTTGGGAAGGGGACATGGTCATTTTTGCCTCCTTGTGCCTTCCCTCCCTGACCTTCTGCTCTTTGTCCTTCTCTGCCAGTCACTCACCGTGGGCATGTGCTCTGCACTGACCCAGCACGCAGTGAGCAAAGCACCCTGGAGCTTCCCAGGAGCAACCAGGGAGATGTGTGAACACAATTCCTTCATACAGCATTCATGGGAAGCCTCCTTTTCTTCTGACTTTCCCTTTTCCATGCTTGCCAAATGTATTTTTACCCTATTAGTGTATAAATACAGAGGGAAAGGAAGGTGGCCAAATGTCCACAAGATTTCTCGTCTTCTGTGAAAACGCTACATGTCCTACTCCTATCCTCCAGGCTGCAGTAAGGAAGGCTAAAATCAAATTTAGGTTCAAAGCTCTTTCTGCCACAGAACATTCAGCAACTTTAATTCAAGCTGACTTAGCATGGGAAGTGTACATGTGAAAAAGACATTGTTCTCTCTTCATGAGAGAACAGAGCAACCCTATTTCAACAATCGGCCAAAAGAAGCTGGCCTAAATTTTGAGCTAAAACTGCCATCATTTTAACCCTCCCTTCTTTTGAGAGAACAAAGAAGAAAAGGAAAAGAAGTCACAAAAAATCTCTTTATTAAGGATAGAGAGAAATAGTCAGTTATTGGTCACAAAAACTCTCGATAAGTTAATTAACCAATCTATGCAGTGTATTAAGCTTGTTCAGTTTTCAAACATTACAAAATATTAGGAAAGGTACAGCAGTCTTTAAAAGCACTGTTGTGGATAGTGTTTGGTGTGCTAACGATACCAGCTGCCCAAACACATACTCTTTAATAGCCCAACTATCCAGAGTAAAAGCTCACATCACTTATAATATCCTGTGTAATCCCAAGTTTTCCATGATTTAAATCCAGTACCTTCCAGTACTCTCACATTTACATGCATGCAAATCTTCAACATCAACTTGTATTAAGTTTTATGCATTTCTAAATTTAAAAAGACACAGCTCTGCTGTTGATTCTGAACATTAGATTACAGCTTCTAACCTTTCTGTAGGAGAAATCTAATTATACATCAGATCACATTCAAAACACAAGCCCCATTTAGCTTCCTTAAAAGGCATTTAAGCCTTAATATCTCAGCCCAAAAGATCATTTAAAATTAACTCAGCTATACAACCACTTATGTTAACCTTGTTTGCTGTTAAGCCAAACCTGATAGAAACTCAGTAATCCCCAATTACCACTTTCTAACACAGATAATATAATGACCCGAAAGTAATCTGACTGAATTTCTGTTTCAGAACATAATTATAGGATTGCAAATGTATTTTTTTCTCCATGAAAATAAAAAATGCCATGACAAATTTTGTATTGCATTCTTTATGGAGGAACTTGAAGCATTCTTCATTTGCCATTGTTTTTTGTTTATATGCTATGCCTGTATTTATTTAATGACATGGGAGTTTGTACAACTAGAAAAAAAAGAATCAAGACCTTTATGTGCCAATCATGAACCAAAATAACACCAAGAAATCTTTTCAACTTCACCATACACAGGATCAAGCCTTGAACTGACATTACCCATCACTCTGTGTGTATAACACAAAATTAATTTGATATTTTAAGTTTTTACTTGTGGTTGTAATTTCTCTTAAATACCCTTGGGAGCATAAAACATTCATAGAATGAGTAAGACGTGCCACTGCATATGGTAGAGTAATTGTATGGGAGCCAGGATTCTCTATAAACATTTTTTTCAGGAGATTTTGCTAAAAATCATGAATGTCAAGCTCAGTAAAACTCCTTGAAAGAGCTCAGAGAAGCACAGATTCATTCCTGTGCTGGTTAGGGGTAAATAATGTACCTTTCTGAGCCCTTGCTGTGTGAAACGCCAGCCCTCGGTGCAGGGACAAAGCAGCCACCTGCTGCTGCCTTCCTGTCCCCAGCCTGCCATCAGCACTTGAGCACCCGTGACACTTTGCCAATATTAACAAATGGCTCAGACATAAATTATTGCACATGCCTGCCTAAAACCCACGCTTCCTAGGGACATACCTACCATGAAAAGGTGTGGCCCTGCAACTAGAAAAGATATTGATTCATTCCTTCCTTTACTCAAAACCATTCTCAACACCATACCTGTGGGGGGAAGTCTTTTTTCCCTGACAAAAGCTGCATTTTTTCAACTTGTAGTTTGTGATAAACACACTCACGGTGATAAAAAAGCAACAGTTTGTAGTTTACACACATTAATAAAAACACAGGAATTACAGTCATGCAGGGGAAGAAGTTCACCCATCTGCATAGCAAAATCAACCCTACTTTCATCACATTGCCTGTAACCTACACATACAGACAACGTACGCATAAAGTAATTAAAATCCTATATAATCTGTATCTGTGTTTCAGTTGCTTTGGGGGTGGGATTAAACCAGTACCAGAAGGCTAAATATCACAGTGAAAGAGCTGATTGATTTCCAGCTGCAGTTGTGTACTAATTCATTAACCATCTACAGGGAGACCAAAATATCCTTATTCAAAATTGCCAAAATTCTGCTTTCCAAAGCTTTTACTTCTTTGTGTCAATTATTTTAGCTCTCCTTTGGCCCATGGATGAATACCTTTCCTCTAGCTTGCTAGCATTATGAAAACTAAACCAATGGGGGAAAAGGTATGTTTTCCCATATTTTGCTTCCCCTTTTTTTTTCCTTTCCCTTTCACCTTCCCAAGGCAGTTCTTCACATCACCCCCTGGCTGCTGAACCATTATGAATTCCAAGTGCATCTCTGGTAGGATGAGCAACCCAGCCCTTCACCATTCCATCCTCATTGTTCTCATGCTGGTTTCCTCCTGAACTTTTGGACAGAGAGCACTGCCTTTTTGGCGCCACAGTGCATGTCTGTAACTCTGCTAGAAGATGCTCCAAGAGACAGGCCAGCAGAAAGTCATCAAATAAATCCACCCCAGCTGGAGAAACTGAGGCAGTCTCACAAACCCTCTGACACACCCACAGAAGTAATTTTCCTGGACTTAGAATCACAATCTAGTTGTCTTGGTCTACTTATTATCCTTCAGGTAGTAGACCAAGACAACTAGATTTCTCACTTGCCAAATGGTGCCATCAATAACATGAAAGCAGTAAGACCTCCAAAGGTGAATCCCTTTTGTCCAGCAAGGCACCAAGCCCAAAAGCTTTCCAGTACCCAGTCACACAGATTCCCACAAAAAAGCTCAAAAGCTTTTCCAGCTTTGCAGTCACACAGATTCCCACAGCATCCCTCCTGTGCACTCACCTGCAGGACTGAAACAGCACAGTGACTCTCTAGTCTTGTGAGGAAACACATCTCATGTGGAAATAAATGCCAGCCCTCCTGTTTTATCAGAGGACAGGATCCTACTGAAGCCATTAAAGAGCAGGAATCTTCCTCAAGCAGCCTTACAGATAATGACTGTTGGCAAGTTTCTGGTACATAATATGTTAGAGGAAATTAACAGCACTGCAATACTGTAATTAAAAGAAAATAAACAAACAGAAATCCCTAACAGGACAGCTAAACATACAAATCCAGAAAATCCATTTTATATTAATAAAGGCTAATGCATTAGATTTCAAATAAAACCTGAAAATGACACTTACCCTTCGTAAGAAATTAATCACCTCATTGTCAACAACTGAGGTTAACTGGTTAACTAGCCTAGTCACTCACTTGGGCACAAAAGTTGTAACAGCAGAGAACTGGGTATTAGTTTAATGTTAAGGTATTAAGGTAATACTAGATTAGGATTAATACAAGCTAATATTGAGATATCAAGTCTGATCACTAATTCACATTTCAAGAATACACTGCTCTGCATTTGTAATCCAGCAAAAGTTGCAACTGATTTCTGAGGAACTTCTCCTCTTGTGCAAAGATAAAAGGTTATTTAAATGTATATTTTACCAAGATCTGATTTATTTCGACCAGAAATGTGGATCCTAAAATTAGGTGGCCCCAATGTTACTATGATGAGCCTCTAAAATATCTAGTATAACACCATCCCACAGTGAATAACTCATAATTGTCCTTCTTAATGAACACCTACATGCTATGAGGATAAGGAATGTGGCAGCAAGTTCTGAGTCAGACTGTGTGTGTTATCTCAGAGAAGTGTGCAAATCAAAGATGTGCTCCATAAAGAGAAAGGTGTTATATTAACTGCTTGAATACATGTGCTATAGCAGTATGGTTTGTATTTAACCAGCATTGTTTGTGTTTCAGTAATACAGAAAAGGCAGTCACTTTATAGAGTCCAGTCAAAATAGACAAGGTTTTATGTTTGGAGCACAGTGGCATTTTCCTTCTAATTGAAATTCTGTGGCTGAATCACAGTGATGCTTCCACCCTGGAGGTCCTAGCAACTAGTATTCACTAACTCTAGCCACATTACTTACTAAACAAAATCTAAATAAAATCTGAGGACCAAATCCTGCTGGCATAAAACAGCCTTAGAAAATGCAATCAGTTTAACAGATTGATTTACACAAGCTGAAATTCTACCCTGAACAGTCACTGTGCATGTCTGCTCCTGTGAATTTTAAGAATTCTTGAAGAAACTACAGAAAGTACTCCAAGAAGCTCATTATGATTCATAAATACTCTCTCATCTGCTCTTTATCTTTGAAGTTTGCTGTCTGAATGGTGAAGCTGAACTTTCTTTCCTCCAGTCAGCATATGCATATCACATTTATTGGGAATCCTCCTGTCAGGAGCATGAGACAGATTTGTAATGAGATTTGTGAGGAAATCCACCCACTTCATCTGATCCAACCACCAGACTGCTCTCAGGAGATCCAGCCACTACCCTTCAATCTTCAGAAGTCCCAACACACCAGGATACTGTCCTATTTTCTGCAGAGCTCAATGGAGCTGGAGCCCAGGCTGCACTTATTCTAGTAACTGAACAGAGCCTAGGAATAGGCTCAAGCACCAGTGATGCCATCAATTCTGTTTTGTCACAATGCTTCCCAACACAATTTTGACTTATGATACTCAGCATTCTCTCAATGCACAGCCACAGTTTTGGGAACAACAATGTCTAAGAGGTTTGTCCTGAAAGTGGTTTGCAGTTCCATACATAGGTAGGATTTCACAGCCAGTGAAAAACAGGAGGCTTCTACTTGTCACTGAGCAGCTCATCAATGCTGGTAAACTCCCTTGGAATTGAAACTGCAGTGGTGTTAATGACTCTGCCCTATCCTAGTTCCCAAATTCTCTCCAAGAAATGTTTGGGGCAGTGCTACTTGTTCAACAGCACAAACATACTGGAAACAACACTCGCAATTTCATTGTTTAGCTGATTAAGCCCCAATGCCTGGCCCAGTCCCTGGTGGTGTTTACCAATATACACACACTGCCTTTGAGGATCTGAGCCTCGGTGCTTTCTGTAGCAAACTCATTCACTTTGCAATTAACCTCCCTGTTCACATTTACTAGCCCCCTTCCATTCCTCTTGCCAGTCCCTTCTGAAAACGGAGTCCTCTCCACGCCTGCCAGCTGTAATGCCTACAAGTCTTTGTTCACTGTCCTTCAGAGCAGAGGCAAGGATTCACATTTTTGTTTGTTCTCCTCACTGTGAAGCAGTGTACAATTGCAGTACTAAATCACTGTATTTGAGGGCTCATTCTTAATATGCAGATCTTATCAAAATATATTAGTACCATCAAGTAGAAAATTGACACCTTTATGTTTCTTCAGATACCACATATCCTTTTTAACTCTGTGAGAGACTTGAACCCTACAATTTATCCTATAGTATGCTGTAATCAGAAGCATCAATCTTTTTAAGGCTGTCTAATGCCTAATGCCTGCAGTCACCATCCTTATTAGCCAGAGGTTAGAAGAATAAACGTAGAGAAGCACTCTTATAATGATAAAAAGGAACATTTTCTTTTTATCATATAACTTGACCAGACATGCCTTTTTCTGTAGGAAGAGGCTCAGAAGTCTTTGAGTATTTAGAACACTTCAGCATAAGGTGCTACAATTACTTAATCAGTTATTACTCTTAAAAGGCCATCAGGAAGCTCATTAGGATTTCTATAATGGCTCTCAGGAAAGCAGGTCAAGATCTGAACTTTACCTGAGCAGACATAGGAAGAAAGGCTGTCAGTGATTCATCAATTCATGGTGATCTCACATGCTGATTATTTTGCTGTGTTTGGGGACATGGTTTGGGGTGGCTTGGGGTTGTGAAGTTTGGGATTTTTTTTTTAAATTATTGAAAGTTATTGTACTGTCTGGTACAATAATAAATCACAGCAGTTAAAATAATTTTTAAAATTACATATTTCAAGCCCTTTTTAAATCGTGATTTTGTTCTTCAAACAGTGCTAGTCAGAACATCAGGGAAAAATATTACTACAAGACATGTTTTGGGAAATGTTTGGGATAAGGAACTGTATTTCAGTAGAGGGAAAAGGTGTTCAATGTCCTTATTACTGAGGTTTACAGATGAACTCCAGATTTAAAAAGAATGGGCTTGAAAACTTTTTTTTCTACTGGAATATTTCCAAGTGTTCATATTCAATAATCCTCATTTGCTATAGTTTAAAGAGCAAGTCTTTGAGAATACACAGTGGATACAAAATATTTTAGCTGTAGATTTTAAGCACATTTTTCTGCCTTTGGTTTTTATTGACTGTGAAGATTATGCAAGCTCTGTTAAGTGATTCTGTAGACTTGTTTAAATCCTTTTCAAGGAAAAGAATTTTCTAACTTCTTCCAATTTGCTCTTTATAATGATCTTTACTGATGAAAGCTGTCATGTATGCAAATCAACATAAATATTTAAAGGCTGATTCCACAACCCACAGATATCAAATTCAATCACCTGAACCGTGAGTGATTCTTTAAGGTGAAAAAAACGACAATATAAACAGCAGATAGCTGTCAAAAGAAAAAAAAAACTAATGGATTTATTTTCTCTATTATCCTTTCCCCATTAAAAGCAATAACACGGCATATGGATACAACCCTCTATTTCAAGTCATCATATCTTCTTTATATAATAAAAAGCCCAGTGCACAGATTTATTAACCTAGCCGAAATGAAAGGCGTATCTCTATCCACCAAGAGTTATCATTTTCAAATAAGGCATGTCCTCTAGGGAATAAATTTGAAGGCCATTTTTTGCTTATTTTTCAGGAAGGGTTTACTTTTGAGATAAATAACCACAATATTGGATCTGTATTTTTTAAGTTTACCTTATAAAAGATGCTTATTATAATGCTAAGCAATAAAACATGTCTATTGTGCAGTATATATACACAATAAGAATCTCCTGTTGCACATGGTATAGAATACACTGGTTATAAATAGGTCTTCAGCAGAAGATGAACAAAGTGTAAAATCAGCAAGTTTACATATTCAATACTTATTTCAATGTAATTTTCGCTTTATAGGATGTGAATACATCTGCATCAAAGAACACAAATCTGTGATTTTTACGTTATTATTCATTACAAAAATTTATCACTCACTCCCAGAAAAAGATCTTTTTAAAAGTGATGCTTATTTGTGAATAAGCAGTGCCTCCAACATTGTTCCTTATATTGCCTCTTCACCATATTTAATAGACAAGGATATATTTATCATTCAAATGAAAATTGAAATCTTTGTATGTAGTACCAACCTGATTTTTCTTCATTTCTCGGACTAAACTATTTTTTCACATGGGTTTTGCAATCTTCTCTTTAAAGTGAGGTAAGTGTACATTGAAACATTACAGAAGGGAAAATTGCTAGTGTCCACCCTGTAGGTGTATACAACAAAGCAGCCTTGGACTTCTATACAGGAAGAGCAGTAGTACAGCTTTGTAAGGACAGCAGTTAAGCATTCAGACAGCTTGGAGAAGCTGCATATGTATTCAGTGACATTTATAGGATGTTTATTTATTATTTGGTACACACAAACTGCTTGCATGCACATCACCTGGAGTATTTGTTTCCTATGGGGACCTACACTATTATGGTTTTTAGTTTAATTTCCTGAACTCGTCCTCAATAGCTGTGTGACAGTTTCTGACCCGTGTCCATCAGACCAGGCACCCACTCCCCGTGTTGAGATAACTCTGTGCCTCAGCTGCTGTTTGGCACAGACCTGTGGCCATGTGGGCTGTGGGAATCCTGGATATTGTGTTCCTACACCGTAATTCCTCCCGGCACAGAGGAGCCATCAGAGAGGAGCCATCAGTGCAGCATCTGGAAGCAAGCAGTGCCTTTCCCACGAGGAATCCTTGTTATCCTCCCGTTCACGGACCACTCACCTTAGCCAGCTTTGGAGCACAATGTTCACCGAGCAACGATGCAAGGATCCTGCAGACTCAGTCTCTGTCAACCTGAAATGCATCACCAGAAGCTTCTTGCAATCAAAGATAGGGGCTCAAGAGCAGGCTCAATACACCAAGATCATAACTCAGTTTTTCAGTGTCTAACAACGGGTTGCATAAATATACACACTCTGCTGCTTCTTAGATCTCCCAATAAAATCCATGGTCAGAGTTTACATATCTCACAGAAGTCATACTTAAACTGAAAATGTAATGACTAGCACAGAAAAATGAAGATTGGTTTAGATGAATATTTTGTACTTGTTACTTCTGGAACCCACAAAACTAATAAAATTAGACCTACAAATATCTGAATATGATAACTTTTCTTTGAAAAAAAATACTCAGAACACCTTAATAACTGTAAGAATTTGCATTTCTAGCAGACCCTCTGAGCATAGTATTCATACGGATTTCATTTATAATTATAACCCCAAAATATAATCTAACAAATATGTTGCTACCAAAGAGTGTGTTTTAGGGAACTCTCTTCTTACACTTTCTAATCTAGTTTCACAAGCCTTCCTCACATGTTGCAATCTAAGTTGGAAATGAGGGCTGCAGATTTACTGCTGATTACAACTTATAATGTTCTCAAAGACACCAAATGCAGCTCTCCAGTATTGAGCCTTCAGTCTAAGCAGAATATTGATAGAATATTTCTGTTGACACAAAAACATTAAATCTGTTTTAGAATGTGTTCCAGGGAAACATCAATTGAAAAATTGATATCAGCTAGAGTTGATTAATGTAGGAATTGTTTCAGAGCTGCATGCAATCTCCCAGCAATACTTCTATTTCTTTAAGTGAACCAGCTTGCCAATTATCATTATGCATAACTATGAAACTGGAACAAAATTTTGATGATGTTTACATCTTATCTAGTATGCACATAAATTTAGTCTAGTATTAAAAAAAAAAACAATCTGTCAAAGTGCCTTATGACTGAGCCCAGAACAATACATTCTGCACAGTGAAGAGCATCTTCAGGTATGTGTACCTACCCCATGACTAATCTTGGTATTTGAGCACTGCAGTTGATTGTACAAGATAAGCAGGGATGTGTGCCCACACAAAATACAGAAATCCAGGACTGAACTTTAGATATCTGGCTCTAATATTGCAGTAGCCATATCACCTGTGTAGACTATCAACAAAAATCAAATCACTTTAGTACTCTTCATTCAGAGTTTGGAAGGTTCAAAGGCTAAGAGCAGAGCAGGTTGAATCTCCAAAAAACAGTGCTTACAACTGTCAGTGTGGATGCCAAAAAGTTCTTTTTAAGGGTCTTCTTATTGCTATTCAGATATGTTTATATGGATGGACATGCACATATGTTTACAAAATGGCTAATTCTCCAGTGAGCACTGCTTAATTCTTGGGAGGGTCAAACTGGATATTAATGCATGTTATGCTGGGAATTCTGGTTCCTGCAAGTGCATGCATGCATCTGTACTTCTCTTTAACTCAATGTTGTCATAAATTTAATTTGACCTTTTATGTAATAAATTCCTAATCCATTTTTTTTACCATGGTAGGTGTACAAGACTTAGTTAGGTAGTAGATCATAACTCTTGAGCTCTAAAAGAGGGTCTACAGCTTCTGCTCTGTTTTGTAACAAATGTGATACCCTGTTTTTCCTGGATAGACACATAAAGCAGTAAAACTAAACCTCTCACAGTGTACCACAGTGGCATTTTAAAATAAAAGTACTTCAGCTGGCAGATAAAAATATTTTGAATGTCTATTTTTTCTCCACTGAAAAGTCAACATTTTCCCTAGGACAAGTGAGTAAAATTACATTTGCAGGTAATGATTGAGTCTTCTAAAGTGATCAGTTTTGACATAATAAAAAGACTTATCAAAGGTTCTTCATGTTAAATGCAAAAAAACCCAAACAAGCCAACAAAACCCAAAAACAAAACAAAACAAACAAAAAACCCCAACCCAAACCAAACATTAAAAAACCCTCAAAAAAACAAAAACACAAAAAATCCAAACCAAACCAAATGCAAGCATAAATAAACAAACAAAACCCAAAAATGGAAAAAACCCCAAACAAACAAACAAGAAAATAAAAAAGCAAAAACCAAACCCAATGCCCAAACTAAAAAGCCCCAAGCCTTGCAGCCAAAGTCTATACAGTCCACTAGAAAAACTCAAGTAGGGAAAAATTCCTACATTCTGGGCAGCCTTCTTTTAGGCTCTTTTTACAGGGGACTTTTGCAAAGCTTTGGTAGGGATTAAGTAGATTCAAATGATAAGAATTTTTTTTTTACCACAGTTTTCCTTTCAAGGAATCTAATCTCACATGCAAGCATTTGCATAAACGAAGTTACTCAGTTTATTTAGTTGTAAAGTGGTCAAAGGAAAGCATTAATTTAGACAGAGGAAGGAACTGGAGCATCCTTCCCAGCAAAGCCAGGCAAGTGCATACCATGGACAGCACACATGGGCCAGAGTCCAGAAAACAGGGCTGGCCAGGCAGAAGGACAGCCTTTAATTCTTAGGGTAACAGCTCAAACCACCATGCAAGGGAGTACCTGCTTCACAATCACTAGGTCTCTACATTCATTTTCAAATTTGTACACAGTGCAGAATTCAAAAAACAATAATAAAATAAGAAAACCCACTGAACTGCTATGCTTTGGGTGAGTAAAATTAGTATGAACGGAAAATGAGAATGTAAATGGATGTAATGGCAATAATTCTGGAATTAATGGACAAACAAGCAATGCCAAATGCAAAATAACAGAGAAATTGATCTGGGTTTAAGAACTCAATTGAGGGACCAATAAAAATATTAGACTGCTGGAAAGGTGCTGTCAGACATAAAGCACCTGTTTAACATTACTGCTAATTGTGGGTGAAGGAAATGGCCCCAGCAGAAATTGGTTGAAGATGATTAAATTTAATTGCAATGCTATATACAAAGTACTACCCACTCACTGAATTAGAATCAAAATTTCTCAGAAGTGATACATTCCACAAAAACAGGTTTAACACAAGCCATGAACAGCAAGGCTATATGTGGCAAAAAGCACGTTCCCATTTTCTGAAACTTCTTTCTGCCTCTCACATGTTGCAGAATTGCACAAAAAGCACCGTAATAGGAGCCATGAAATCAGGAAATAAGGTCACTGTAAGGTGGAGTGTGGGTTGCAGGAATGCTCATATTCTCCAGCACAGTGGAGGCAGAAGGGTTGGTAGGAAACACACTCAGCCCACTCCGAGACACAAAGTGCCAGGAATCAATGAGATCAGAAACAGTTAGCAGGAGTGCCTGCCCTTGGTTTGTGTAAGGCAGACACCTCTGTAAGCCAGCTCCAAGCCTTCAGAAGAGTGCGCAGAATCCCCCCTGGAAGGCAGCCACTTTTGCTGGAGGCAGCTGCCAGAGACTTTTGGCACAGGAAAGTGAAAGTACAATTTTCCATCTTCTTTATGATTTCTTTTTTTTTCTTTCCACAATTTTTTCTAATGCAGTTGGGGTTTTTCCCCCTTTCCTTTTGTAGGCCTATTTATTAGAGTTGCTGGTTTATTATCGGCCCCTTTAGACTCTATTTCCCAACTTAAATTTTACTTTTCATGCATTTTCCTTGTAATGCTCCAGCATACCCTTCCTCTCTGCTTTCAGTGCTGTTGAGAGTGCAATCACAGTGCTAAAGGATGACTTGCTTACAGTCAGAAATGCACAAGTTATTTGGTCTTCCAATAATCACTCAGGTATATATGGTGGCTCCTCCTTTAAGCGGCTGTCACCTCAACCGTATTTCACATGGTACACATGCACCACATCTAGCCTTTAAATTGCTTTCTGACAGCTGTGCTTGGCACATGTTTGCCACTGGCTGGTGGCAAACACAACACTGTCACTTTGTGACAGACTTGGTTATGCTGGTGTTTCCAGCATTGATCTCAGGCAGACAGAGACAGCTGCCCATACCGTGTGCCTCCTGTTCTCTATTTACAGTCACTCAGTCCTCAGGCTCACTTAAGTTTTCAAAGTTTCCAAGTGCCTTATGTTGTTACCTGCTTCAGAGAGTGCTAAGGTGCTACTCAGTCCTGGTTGTATTTGCTTTAGTGCTAAAACAGCTTGCTTATGGCTCAGTATCAACTAAACTGTCATTATTTTCAAGTACCTGCAATGTACTTAATTAGAACTCCTGGAGCAGCCTCTGGACATGGGGTGAGAGCTGTGCTTTTTTAAAGGTAACTCTGTGTAACAGAAAAGCCTTTCCTGCCCCCAACAACCCAAAGAACTCAGGCAAGCACCAAGTGCAACGGAGCAGCTGCTTGACAGCTTTGTTTGAAAACAGCTTAGAGAAGTACATGAAAAACACTGTATTCAGCTGAAGCTGCAGGGAAGCACGGAAGAAAAATAATTAGCCAAGTCAGAAATTGGCTAAGGCACTGGGTCTTCTGAGCCTTCTATTTCCTTCAAAATACAAAGGGATCTTTAAATACCGAGTAGTAAACGAGACTTTGTTTATATCTTATCTTAAAAAGCCACAGGAAGAACAGTGCACCCTAATAACATCCTTGGCTTAGAAATGATTCAGAAGCAAGGGGGCCATCTGCTGAATTCCCAGTACCATTTTCTGCTGCATCCTGGAAGTCTCTTTGAAAGTTTTGCAGGCAAGTCCTTTTCAGTGTCAGCTTTGCCAGGCTTGTGAAGCATGGCAATAAATCTCTGAGCAGGTTGGGCTGCAGGTGAGTATGACAGAATTATCTATCATGACTTCCAAAAGTAAAACCATTGTAATCAATGTGATCAATGTAATCTATTCAAGACTCAAAAATCCTGTAGATAATATCATCACTCTGAAGTGCAAGTAATATCTCTGTATCATAATGAATTTCTTAAACAGCAATTTTCAGAGACAGAAAATTTGCTCATAATATGTTCCTGAATACAACTTTTCAGGTAAGATATAAAAGCTTAAAGCACAGAATCAGCTGTGCTTTAAAATAAGCATCTTCCTTCATTGGCTTACTGTCCATTATCCTTAGTAATGTTGGCATCATGTTCAAACTCAGCATTTCCTTCCCTGTGTAACTCCATCAGACTCCACTTATAAAGGATTCACTGGTGACTGCTTCTAATTCCACTCTTTCTGAATTCATCACCACTAATTTCACAATATTCATAGCTAGTACCTTCTCCAGTATGTAAAAGTGGGCAAAGGCAAGGTAAAATTTTAAAGGATTTTATGACAACATCACAACAAATTCATTACATACCCAAAGCGGGTTATCCTTGTAGTTCTACATATCTTGTTCTTGTTTGAACTGGTACAGTTAAAGGTCTCTCTGCATACCAGGAAGAAGGACCAGAATTGTTTCTGGCACAATAACAGTGAATTATGCTAAATAAATACTACATAAACACCCAGACCGAAAAAAAATCCTTGTTCATAAAACCATGAAATCTGATAAAGGTATTTAAAATATTCACCACTGTTCTCATTTCTTAAAGCATAGCCTTAAGTCTACTGACATTTCATGGTCTGTTAATACACAACACTTTAAATATAGAAAGGTACATGTTATCCATTAAAGGCTGCATAGACCCATGCATAAGATCACTCATAGTGTACAAACAGAAGATTGTTTAATGGTACAAATGAAAAAATCAAATATTCAAGGCTGCTTCCAATTCAACATTTTAAAAATGACTGCAAGACGTAACTTGTGTCTTTCAAAGTTATAATCAGGAGGGATTAAATAAAAGCACAGCACAGGGAATACAAATAAATGCTACTTGCCTAAGACTTCCTTCTTAAGCATAAGAAGACGTGCCAAGTTTAACTCAGTAGTTGCAGAGTTTGTTTGCATTGTGTTGGGCATTTTTCATGTTTAAAACAATTTTACTACCTCAGTCAATACTAAATCTCAATATGCATTACTCCCACATCCATAATGCAAAATGTATCCAGGTGGTGGTGTTTGCTGTTCACTGTTCCCAACTTTATGCACACTGATAAGCAAGAAGGATATGGTCTGGAAAGTTACAAATTTATATGCACATGCAAATTGCTCACTACTTTCAGTATTTAATGGCAAACTACTGCCCTCTGTGCCAACTGAGCATTCTTCATTTATCTCATAAATTCTGAACTTCCATATCAAAATATGAAAATAGCATACATAAACTAATAGTAAATTCAAAATATCAAACACATGAAAAACTTAAAGAGCTACAACTACCCAGCATTAATAAAACTTTATCATGGACCTTTACCCATGAGCTGTCCATCATGCCCTCTCCAAAGGGCTTAGCCTATGACCTCAAAAGCCTGGCTAGCTTCAAAGAGTTGCCACTAAAAAAGGCAAAAGAAAACAAAGAAAGCTTAAAAAAAATGAATATATGTAGAGAAATAAAAGTTTTCCCTCAAGAATTCAGAATGAAAGCTAAGGATTGCTAAAATTCAGTCTTTTCTGTAGAAATGGCCCCAAAACATATAAAACGTAGCAACTCCTGGTAATAGAAATTTAGGAAACAAGAGTTCTATCATAGTGAAAAGCAATACGAAGTGCCCTTGCTACTTTTTTCAAACTCTGGAAAGCTCACATGAAAGAGCTTTTCTATACAGTGAAAGAGACTTGAGATTAATTTTCAACTTCATAGCTTTTTCCCTTTTCCACTAACCCTAGATTGTTGGCTTAAAACTAAGATGCTTCAATTTAAAACAAAATCCTTTAAAAATGCACCTTTAAAGAATATGGAACATCAATTTTCATTGGTCTTCTTTTCTCTTACTCACATATTAACAAGAATTACTCCCACCCGGTAGCAGAACTATGTTTAAAATCTCTATTTGGTAGTGGAACTGTATTTAAAATGATGATTTGTTAGTGGAGTCAGACAAATTTATTTCGTGAAGTATTGAGATGGAGAGGACTGGTGTACATACTCACTAGGCAGTTAAAAAGGGAAAGGAATTGGAAAGTGAAGGATTTGGAACATAATATTTGGAGGGTGGTATCTCCCCATGCTTCTGATACTACTCGACTTGAACATCAGTTGTTAAAGTTCTACTAAATCCAAAGTATTTACAATCAAGCTTGTTCCCATTTTAGATCTTTGACATCTTTTTTCCTTTTGACCTAATTTTGAACAGAGATCTCAGTCAATGTTGCCTGCATTTCAGGGGGTTCCATGGACCAAAGTGGAAAGTGGATCAGCTCCGTGGGTCAAAGAGCACAAACGCAGCTCAGCCAGCGACTGGTGGATGATACCTGCGGTGCAGTTGTGTTACACTGCACACGACAGACACAGCAGTAAAAGGCAAGAACTTGCAGGTGCTCTATCAGAGTGCTGGTGCACAACGCAGAAGGGATTTTAGAAGCATTGTGAAATATTTGTCATTTTTGGTTACTGGAAGTCAAGAAAGAGAAAGCAGACTTTAGTTCCCGAAAGATATGTAGGGTGCAGGTGTGTTACGGGGCACAACCTGGCATTCCGAAGCCCAGGGAATCCCACCAGTGGGCTCAAGGTGTCCCTGGTACTCGTGCAAGGCCGGCTCGGCGGCTGGCAGATCCGTACCCCTCCGTATGCCACACGCGGACAGCCGGCACGGGGACCGGGAAAGTTCGATGGCGACTACGGAGGCGGTTACGTTAGCCCAAGCCCCGCGGCGAGGCGGAGGAGCGGCAGGGGGACATCGCGGCCGCCCGGGCACCTGCGCTGGGCGGCCCCCGGCACCCGCTGCCCCCGCAGCACAGGACTCCCGATGGCCCCTACCAAACGCCTTTAGCGACTCACGGACACCGTCTAGGGCAGCTCGACGGGTCTGCAGTCTCCGCAGGACCGCCCCAAACTTCGCGCGTGTTCTACCTAGATGTCAGTCTCGACAGGTAGTTCACAACGCGCCTCAGATAAACTCGCAAGTGCATTTTTTGGCAGACAAATCCACGAGGACGACCGCTTCCCACCTCCGCCGCGTCAAAACCTTGGACAAGGTACTAAACCGCGACACCTGGAGCAGACACGACGCCTTCCCCTCTACCAGCCTCCAACTTCTCACCCAAGCGTCAGAAATTAACCTGTCCCTGGGCACCAGTCCGAGACGTGGTCCACGGATAACCCCGGCTAAGCCGTAGCCCCCCCGCCCCACTGCCGAGCGCCAGCACCGCCCCCAGCCCCGTCCTCGCGGCCACTCGCAGGCAGCCGCCGACGGAGAAACTTTTCCGAGCCGCCCGGCGAGGCAGCGCCCACACCGGGGCCCCGCAGAGCGGGACCGAGCCGGCGCCCACGCCCCCCGCAGCCGCGCCGCGCCGGCCGCCCCCAGCGTGGGCATCCGCCCGCACCGCTCCTACCGTGCGGGGGGCAAGTGAGGGAGGGGGCGAGGAGGTGGCAGTTACCGGCGAGCGAGCGCCCTTCTTGCAGAGCGGTCCCCTGAAGACGCCTTTGATGCCGCGGTAGTGCCCGTTGCTGAGGTGCCGGGAGCTGATGACCAGGTAGCACGCCATGCGGGCCCCCCGGGCGGGCGGGCGCGGGGTGGGAGCGCAGCCCGGCTCCTCCGCGGCGGCGGTGCTGCCTCCGCCGGAGCACAAGCCCGCATGAAGGAGCGGGCGGAACCGCAGCAGCGATCTCCCTGCTCCCGTCTCATCCAGCGCCCGGGTGAGCGCTGCCAGCAGCAGGATGCACTGAAGGCGGCGGCAGCCAGAGCACATCTGAGGGAGCGCGGAGGCCAGTCCGCATGCTGCTCCGCGGGTGGGAGACGGGCCGGGGAGAAGAAGGGCAGAGCGCAACTTGCACAGTCCGCCGCTGCTACGGCCCTTCCTCCTCTCCCTCCTCCTCCNGGGGCGGCGGCGGGTGGGAGGACATTGCCCCTCGCCGCCGCGGGGAGGGGAGCAACGCCGGCAACCCCGGGCGGAGCGGCCGGGAACGGGGGGGAAGGCAGCGGCGTGCTCTGACCGCCCTCCTTCTCTTCGCCCAACTTTCCCGTCCTCGATGTCGGCAGGTAACGTCCCTTCCCCGCCTGCCTCTGGCTGCGCTTCCACCTGTCCCCGGCATCCCCTCGCCCTCCTTCCCCTCCGCTGTCCCGTGGGCTGTCCCGGGCAGGGGACGTGAGCGCCACGGCCACTCGGCATCCAGGCGCGGTGCCGGGAAGCACCGCTGCGCCGGCTGGGAGCGCGGGCTGGCCCCGGACTGCGGCGGGGCTGCGCGCAGCTGCCGGCTGCCTGGACATCCCCGGCTTGTGCCTGGGCTTGTCTCCATCGTCCCCTCTGAAAGCGCGTGAATTTAGGTGCGTGGCGTCATTTGCTGCCTCAATGATTTACACAGAATCGCAGGTATGAAAATCTTCCCTCAGTAAATAGCTGGAACAGGTTGTCCCTCTCCCCTTCTGCGAGACAGAGGTGCGAGGTACCTTGGACCCACTTGTGCAGACTCCGTTTCTTCTCATCAGGTCACAAGTATCGTGTCTGCTCTGCTGCTTGCTAAGTCGATAAAATAAATCAATAAATCACACAGCCTTAGTAGTCACCTGCAGATCATTCATTTCTTCGAAGTAGAATGCTTTAAACTGTAGGTAAGAATTGTTTCAGTTTTTTCACTTAAGCTCCTAAAAGCACATGCTTTCAGTTATTTAATTAATGAAACTGATAAGCCACAATCATTCTAATTTTAAATTCTCGAGAGCTTTTTTCTATGAACCTAACGAAAATAAAAGGAAGATCTCACACAATCCACCAAACTGATAAAGAGATAATGACAAATCAAATGTTATTTTTTGAGTGTTTATTTAACTTGGTGTTGTGCAGTCCTGGTATGCAGCATTGTATAGTGTATCACATACTGTATTAAGTTTTACTGCATGTGTGTATATGTACGTATATACAAATTGTCAAATATATTATGTATTTTACCAATAAATATACAATGTTATAAAGAAAACATAATAATTCTGAACTTTGAATAACCAAAGGTGAAAGTAATATATTAAGAACATCCACATGTATGTTAACCATCATATAGTGTTTTGCAATGTAAAAACCTTTTAGGTTGGAGTCAAATTAAAGTAGTAAAATTGAGGCGTGAAATAAATGAAAGGACTTGGCTCTTTACATTATGTGTGGTTGAGCTGTGGGACTCCTTGCCAAAGGGTGTTGTTGATCATAGATTAAACAGTCCCATGAATCAGTACAGATCAGGAATTGAAGCCTGGTAGTAATGCAATGCCTGCAAAAGACCTCTGGAGGACTTTTCTGCAGGAAGAAATTCCATTGTAAAGTGGAGTTTGAGAAATTGTGATATTGTACTGATAAAAAAGTAGTCCACTGTTAGTTTGATGGTGAAAAGGAGATGTTATGATTTCCTCCTACAAGTCACATAAGTCACAGCTATGTGAGTGACTTGAAATTTATTCTTATTGGCATATATATTTTGTTAACTGCAAGCTCTTCCTGAAATAATTCCTCTGCAAGTCTGTTAAAGATAAAAGTATTATCTTCACTTTGAATTTTGGTCTGCAGCTTAAATTTCTGACTCTGCACTGAATTTGTATCTGGAAGTGAAGACAAGCACCTTTTCTCTTTGGCAATGAAATGAACTTCCAAAAACTTTGCTTCTCTATGATGCAGCTGTTGTTTCTCAGAATAGAAACAGAATGAAAATTTACACCTCATCTCGACAGCTTGCATGGAGGTCTCCATTCTCCATTTTCTATAGTGCAGAGACACGAAAAGTCCTTTGTTCCATGGGGCTGCTGATGCTCTGTTACAAGGTGAGGGAGAAGGTGCAAAGGACCCAGGCCATGTGCATAGGCTGGAGATGCATGATGGTGTGTTGCAGCCATCTGACTGGCCATTTCACCTGCAGAGGAGGTTCAGCACGAGCTAAAATGGTGCAAGTGCTTTGCTGTAAATTTAAAGGACAGTACTTTACTCCTTAAACTTACAGAGTCTTCCCCAGTTCATTTACTAGTACTGTATGAAACAGAATTTATTTTCCCCAGAGTAGACTGCACAGTATTCATTTTATCCTGCTGAGGAGGATGATGTGCTCAATTGACCCTGCTGTGAAAAGTAGAAGTCATTTTGGGCTCCCTTCACTTTGCAAACTCAGGGGAATAGTTACTATGACCACCAATCTAATTTATAAATAATCTGTAGGACGCAAGCCCGAGAAAAAGAGATTAAGTGCTGTCAAATTGAATGGTTAGTTATTAATTATATCACTCCCTGAACATTCCCCAAAGTCCCTGGAGATGCAGCACCTTCTTGTCTTTCATCACAGGTCATGTAGAAATATGAGCCTTAACTATTAATGCTTTCATCTGGGTCCAATCCTTCACTACCTTAGATCTCATAAAGTAATTTTCAGCTGAGCACGGTGGATGTAAAATGCTACCTTTCAGAACATTATGCTTTCTTTGCAGAAGTGTTAGTGACTTTTCAAGATGCAAGGAAGTAAGAGAAGCAGGCCAGCTGTCACTAAGAGATGATGATTAGAATAATGAAAGGTTCTCCACTTCATCTATCCTCTCAGTTTACAAACTTTTTTATTATTAATAAAGATTACTTAGCATTTATTGTGCCCCCCCCAAAAGTCTGTATTTTCTAATTATTCTTTGTAGGGATTGTCCTTATTGCACAATGTGGTGTCTAAATTAAATACCCAGCCTAGATCTAAGGATCCTGGTTCTGATATAAATATCCTCTGAACATCAGAACTATATTAATGCAGTCATACTAATGTTNCCGCCGCTGCTACGGCCCTTCCTCCTCTCCCTCCTCCTCCTCCTCCTCCTGCTCAGACCAGGCCACCCGCAGCCGACATCCGGAGGGGAGTTTCTCCGCGGCAGCTGGAGCGGCGGCTGCTCCCCATGGCTGTCCCCGGCGCCGGGCTGGGCGGTGGATGCAGCCGGCGCCGCGCACGGTCCCCGCCACCCCACTCCTCCCGTACGGCCGCCGCAGTCGGCGCTGCGCCTCGCCTCACCTCCGCCGGCGGGGGGGNTTCTGCGAGACAGAGGTGCGAGGTACCTTGGACCCACTTGTGCAGACTCCGTTTCTTCTCATCAGGTCACAAGTATCGTGTCTGCTCTGCTGCTTGCTAAGTCGATAAAATAAATCAATAAATCACACAGCCTTAGTAGTCACCTGCAGATCATTCATTTCTTCGAAGTAGAATGCTTTAAACTGTAGGTAAGAATTGTTTCAGTTTTTTCACTTAAGCTCCTAAAAGCACATGCTTTCAGTTATTTAATTAATGAAACTGATAAGCCACAATCATTCTAATTTTAAATTCTCGAGAGCTTTTTTCTATGAACCTAACGAAAATAAAAGGAAGATCTCACACAATCCACCAAACTGATAAAGAGATAATGACAAATCAAATGTTATTTTTTGAGTGTTTATTTAACTTGGTGTTGTGCAGTCCTGGTATGCAGCATTGTATAGTGTATCACATACTGTATTAAGTTTTACTGCATGTGTGTATATGTACGTATATACAAATTGTCAAATATATTATGTATTTTACCAATAAATATACAATGTTATAAAGAAAACATAATAATTCTGAACTTTGAATAACCAAAGGTGAAAGTAATATATTAAGAACATCCACATGTATGTTAACCATCATATAGTGTTTTGCAATGTAAAAACCTTTTAGGTTGGAGTCAAATTAAAGTAGTAAAATTGAGGCGTGAAATAAATGAAAGGACTTGGCTCTTTACATTATGTGTGGTTGAGCTGTGGGACTCCTTGCCAAAGGGTGTTGTTGATCATAGATTAAACAGTCCCATGAATCAGTACAGATCAGGAATTGAAGCCTGGTAGTAATGCAATGCCTGCAAAAGACCTCTGGAGGACTTTTCTGCAGGAAGAAATTCCATTGTAAAGTGGAGTTTGAGAAATTGTGATATTGTACTGATAAAAAAGTAGTCCACTGTTAGTTTGATGGTGAAAAGGAGATGTTATGATTTCCTCCTACAAGTCACATAAGTCACAGCTATGTGA
The DNA here is from genome assembly GCA_013397155.1 of Irena cyanogastra. Taxonomy (NCBI): domain Eukaryota; kingdom Metazoa; phylum Chordata; class Aves; order Passeriformes; family Irenidae; genus Irena; species Irena cyanogastra. The sequence goes on from VWZV01002534.1 coordinate 583,116, forward strand.
GTGACTTGAAATTTATTCTTATTGGCATATATATTTTGTTAACTGCAAGCTCTTCCTGAAATAATTCCTCTGCAAGTCTGTTAAAGATAAAAGTATTATCTTCACTTTGAATTTTGGTCTGCAGCTTAAATTTCTGACTCTGCACTGAATTTGTATCTGGAAGTGAAGACAAGCACCTTTTCTCTTTGGCAATGAAATGAACTTCCAAAAACTTTGCTTCTCTATGATGCAGCTGTTGTTTCTCAGAATAGAAACAGAATGAAAATTTACACCTCATCTCGACAGCTTGCATGGAGGTCTCCATTCTCCATTTTCTATAGTGCAGAGACACGAAAAGTCCTTTGTTCCATGGGGCTGCTGATGCTCTGTTACAAGGTGAGGGAGAAGGTGCAAAGGACCCAGGCCATGTGCATAGGCTGGAGATGCATGATGGTGTGTTGCAGCCATCTGACTGGCCATTTCACCTGCAGAGGAGGTTCAGCACGAGCTAAAATGGTGCAAGTGCTTTGCTGTAAATTTAAAGGACAGTACTTTACTCCTTAAACTTACAGAGTCTTCCCCAGTTCATTTACTAGTACTGTATGAAACAGAATTTATTTTCCCCAGAGTAGACTGCACAGTATTCATTTTATCCTGCTGAGGAGGATGATGTGCTCAATTGACCCCGCTGTGAAAAGTAGAAGTCATTTTGGGCTCCCTTCACTTTGCAAACTCAGGGGAATAGTTACTATGACCACCAATCTAATTTATAAATAATCTGTAGGACGCAAGCCTGAGAAAAAGAGATTAAGTGTTGTCAAATTGAATGGTTAGTTATTAATTATATCACTCCCTGAACATTCCCCAAAGTCCCTGGAGATGCAGCACCTTCTTGTCTTTCATCACAGGTCATGTAGAAATATGAGCCTTAACTATTAATGCTTTCATCTGGGTCCAATCCTTCACTACCTTAGATCTCATAAAGTAATTTTCAGCTGAGCACGGTGGATGTAAAATGCTACCTTTCAGAACATTATGCTTTCTTTGCAGAAGTGTTAGTGACTTTTCAAGATGCAAGGAAGTAAGAGAAGCAGGCCAGCTGTCACTAAGAGATGATGATTAGAATAATGAAAGGTTCTCCACTTCATCTATCCTCTCAGTTTACAAACTTTTTTATTATTAATAAAGATTACTTAGCATTTATTGTGCCCCCCCAAAAAGTCTGTATTTTCTAATTATTCTTTGTAGGGATTGTCCTTATTGCACAATGTGGTGTCTAAATTAAATACCCAGCCTAGATCTAAGGATCCTGGTTCTGATATAAATATCCTCTGAACATCAGAACTATATTAATGCAGTCATACTAATGTTAATGGTTGAGTTAATTCATATATTTCTTTGCAGCATTAGACAGTACTGTATAGACACACCCACAAAACCTTGTCTGCCTTGTGAATTTTTATTTAAATTGTAATTCAAGTGTTGCTCCTGATCTGAGTTCCAACTGCATACAAAGTCCATTATACTGATATTCTCTGCTGTATAGGTAAAAACTACAGTTAGCATGATTTGCCAGCTGCTAACCTAAGCACTCCTCACTGTGGGTACAGGCTACATCTGCTTAAGGGGCTGAGTTCTAAAATGTTTTCCGCATTCCCTTTGCTGTGCCTAGAAAGAACAAAGACATCCTTCCCCACGTCTCCAGATATGAGAAAATTCAGAGTGCAAGGCATCTTCTGGCATTTCACCTCTAGAAATTTTACTTTCACAAGCAAACGAGCACAGAAGGTGTGTAGACACACAGCCTGAGTACTGTTTCACAGTCTGATTATTCTCACTTAAGTTAATTTAACATGTTTTCCAATGCAGAAGAACCAAAATTAACCCTTCAGTAAAAACATACTCTAATACAGATGTGATTTTTACAGGTGTTCCCCACAGTAGAGAGGGAGAGAAGAAAGAGGAGGAAATCAACATCTTGGCAAGACAATTCAGGTATAAAAACCCACAATGAGGTTTCTGACATATAACAGAAAGGTCTTAGTAGCTTTACAGTATATTTGAACATAAAGGAGATTTTAAAGCTGTCAATTAGGTCCTGGAAATATATGTGCAGATCTTTGGATTATAATAGCCTAAACTATGTTTCCCTCTGCTCTGTTTCCATAAACCATACATCCAGCCTCTCACTCCTCTCCATTCTAGTGATCCATAGCTGCAGCTAATTCCTCTGGGTCCACATGAAAAGTGAAATCTTGCCCCACGGAAACCAGTGACACTTTTTGAGGTTGACAGAATCAGAGTTTCTTCATGAACTTTCAAGCATTAAGTATGTTGATGTGTGGTAAAAAGCCTTAAATGCATGATTACATTAGTTGTCCTGTTATTCTACTTAAATGAATCTTCTAATATCCCAAAAGAGTCATAATTATTTGAAAGTGAGAACCATATATTAGAAATAGTCAACATTTCTGTGGATCTCATGAATAAATTTTAGTCTGAGTGGTTCATTGTTTTTCTTTGTGAACCATATATTTTGGGGAACGTTTTATGAAGTTTCATCCTGGTGAATGTAAAAAATACAAGGTAAGCTTGTCTGCATAAAGCTCTGTTTTGTTTTCAGTGAAATGGCAGCTTCAAACCTCTTCTTTTTTCCCCTGAATCTTAAAATACAGCAATTGTGTTTTTTTCCTGAAATAAGTAATAGAATAATCTTCATTGTATCTGTCTTTATTTCATTAATTAATTTGGGATATTTTAGTCCTTTCCTATTTTATTCTATTTTAAGTAATCATAACACTGCTTATCCAAACATCTTTAATCCCAGGCTGACTATTTTAACCTAAACAGTTACATTTGTCTTGCAAATCACTTCTGTAAGCAGCTTTCTGTTACACAGAAGTTGAATCTGTGAAAGTTTATACACTTAAAGCATTGATGGCTAAGTTATTCTACTCTCTAGTCCGTGCACAATCAATGACACCATTTTACTTTCGATGGAGCTTTTTGGAACATCTTAAGTGCTGAACAGTCATTTTATAGTCTACAGCTTGCTATGAATTGTGCAGCCAGCAAATACAGCATGGTGGTCAAACCAAAGGGCACAACCACTGTGTGTCTACATCAGTGAAGAGCAGTAAATCACACCCTACTTTCCCTATAGACTCATGGACCACTGGTTTCAAGAAAGCCACATAGTGGAACAAGAATCTCATTCTCACTCATGATTCATACTTACTCTAACTTTGCTTAGATACACCTTTTATGTGGCATTCAGCAGCCCCTCTGTATTACTTTCTCTATCACTAAAGAAAACAATATAATGTTTCCTTTGGAGTTATTGTGCGAATTACTCAATGCTGTCCCTACAGTCATAAAGAAGAATGCTAAGTATTACTAGCACTGGACTATCAGGAAAACTGCTAATTTCATAATCAGTTAAAAATATGCTATAGATCTATTATTTTCAGAAGGTTGCTGGATGTGCCATTCAATTAAATTCATAGATCAGTAATGTGAATAGAGCATCACCCTGTATTAGCAGGAGCTCAGTATTTCCAGAGTATGTGTCCAATGATGTAAATATATGTTCCATGGTCTATTCAGAAATAGTATCCATTGGTTTCTTCTTATTGTTAGCTATAATCTTCATCTATATTGGGATGGATATAGAAAGAATAATGACAAGTAGCTACTGTTATGAAAATTATATAGCAGAATACCAATTCTATTTTAGTAGCAAATCCTTTTCTTCAGGCAAATGATATATGGAAGATATGAAGATGTAGCAGTGTTTTCATACACTTGCCAATTTATTATGTTTGCATAAATATTTAATACATCAATCTCTTTCTAAAGGAAGAATATGGCTTGCATTTTAAATCTTGTAGTTTTGTTAGATTTCTTTCTGCTAAATCCTGTGAAAACTTTAATTAAATGCTAGACATTCACAAGACAGGTGATTCATGGTTTTTGTTGCTTGTTGATGGTCATCAGACTGATCTCCTGAGGTTAGCACCGTATGGGCTAGTGGCCTTAAAATCTAAAAGGTGCATTTTTGTTATTAGGGATCAGAATTTAATATTAACTGAAAAACAGATATCTTTACATTATTTTAAAATAATGTAAGGTGATGGAAAATACTGCCTAAACTCTCCATAGTTACCCATGGTATCCACAGCCAGAGAGGCTGCTAGCATATGCTTCAGCCACAGATATGTTAGTTTCAATAACTAACATGGCCACAGCTGTCAATCCCTTCTCCAACTCATAGTCATTTAATTCAAGGAGGGTTCCAATGACAACAGTAATGCAGCAGCCCAGAAGCAGGAGAGGAGACTCATTGCAAAGGAATGAAGAAGGCAGCTTCCATCAGGTGGTTATTTCTATTCACATCTCCTTACTCCCAGTACTGTCTGCAAAAGTATTTTATCTTACACTTCCACAAGTAACATTCTTACATGCTTGCACCCATTGTGTGCAAATTCACACAATGCCTCAGTGATATCCACAGACAATTCCAGCTGGGAAAGTTGCTGTCACCCTTTTTGTCTGGCACTAGCATTTCCATAAGTCACCCAGAGACTGTCAGCACATATGTGTTACTTTTTAATCTGGCTGCATCTTCAGCCTTTGAAGCCCATCACCTGGCATAAGATCATGTAGAGTTCACAAAGGACTCTCAAGTCACATTTGTCAAGAGGAAAACTCAAATTGCTTTTCACGAAGTAAAAGACAATTCCCTTTTTCTTGGGAAGAGAGGGTGAAGGAGGAATCGTGAGATGTCACACAAGCTGGATTAAGATCAGTGATCTAGGAGCTCTATACATTCTGATAATAAGAAGTAAGTGACAAGTAACTACAACTATATTCTCCATGTAGAGGGCCACTTAGAATGGTAGTTCCATATAAACCATTCCAGATACAAAAAAATATAAGGAGAAAGCAACTTCAGAAGAAATAAACAGATATGTTCTGCTGAACTGCCAGCAATAAAATACATTGTTATATATATATATATATATATATATATACTTATATAAATATATATCTGTATTACATATGGTTTTTATAGCTATATAAATGTGTCTAGTGTACATATATTAATGGAATAATAGAGATATTTAAATGCTTTAAATGTCAACACCTATACCAACTTATTTCCCATGCTGTTTTTCTTCTTCCCCACTTCAGCAAAGTGACAATTTATGCTATTATTTTAGGGAGCTTAGTGACAAGGAAGTTATTTAGCAGTCTTCAGCAAAACAGTACTTGAGTCTGAGCTGTTCACACCCATTAAACCACTGCACTACCTAAGGTATCTCAGATCTTCGTGTTTCCATGGAAGTATTTGTTATGCACTGCCACGAGATCACCCTGCTAGTTCTGTATTTATCCTGTTGCCAGTATTTCATCATCTGTCCACATTAATACTTCAGCAGGCAACCTTTAAAAAGGCTTTTAAAAATTATATGAAAGGTGCAGGAGAAATTTCAAACTGACAGCATTTGTCAGCTGGAATCCTCTGGAATTCAGGAGTCTCTGATGTTATCAGGTATCTGTGAAGCAATAGCACTTTTTAAGACTGATGCCTACACACTTTCTCTAAAATACACAAATATACTAAGAAGTTTTTGAGTGTATTATGGCCTAGTTTTGTTCCTTAGTAAGTTTAAATATTTCAAGAATTACATAAAATCCATTCAAATAGTGGCAAAATTTCTTTTTACCTCAAAGAAAGTGGCTAATACTGTTGCAATCACATGAATTTCAGTGATAATTAATAATAGAGAAAGGAAATATGCAGTAAAATCAAAAGGTGAAGTTCACTCCTTAGTAAAAAGCCAGCACAAGAATTGTACATCTCCTACTTCCCCCATGGTATCTCCTAAACTTTCCCAGGGGCTTGCTGGTATGGGCATCCAGGGGTATGGATGTCATCTCTTTCCTCCAAAGTATGGTGTCTAGCAGCTTGCTTATGGCCAAAAATGTCAGAGTTTTCTGTGCAGAAATAAAATAGATGTTTAATTCAAATATAAATTCAGTCTCTATTTTTGCAGTCACTTGGTGTTCTAATTATAACAATCTAATTTGTAAACAACACATGCTGAGGTTTGGCAGTGAATTTCTGATGAAACACAGAGTACAAATTTTAATTACATGCAGTTCTAATACAGTGAGCACTGCAACATTTCTGTCATCTTTGAAATGGTAACAAAATGTAAAAAAAAGTTTTTTGAAATATGAGCATGAAGGTAATGAGATCAATAAATGTCAGCTACAAAAAATAATCACAACTCTAGAGACTCACTAACCTTTCTACAAATTCCAGAAATAATACACTAGCCTGGATGAAGAATCTTTAACAATGAGAAACAGATACCATTATAAGGGGGAAGCAAGCCAAAGACTGCTGAATAATACCAGAAGCATTGCCTTTTAAGTAAATGAGAGAAAAACAATCAATATTTTTGCTTTTCCTCCTGTGATCCTCACCAATGCACTTTCCTTCGCACCGTCTGTTTTTGAGAGTGAAACACACTGCAAACACAAATGTAAACCCAGAGCAGAAATGTGAAGTGTGGCATAAAGTGCAGTAAGTGATGGTGGTTTTCCAAACTGATGGCCTGATCCTGCTCTCAGGCAGATAAGAATGTAAGAATGTTCACTGGCCTCCATATAAATTCCAGATACTTAACACTCCCAAAGATTTGGTGGTGTATGGTTTCTAGATATAATTTATGCAAACCCAGAGCTTAAGCATGAATTAATTCAAGACAAGAAACTTTGTGTGCTACGTTTTAATGCCCCTTGGTAGAATCTAACTTCTATAAGAGAAAACATATTTCATATGTGAAAGATCAAGTAATATTTGAAAGGATAATGTTGGTATTTTTAATTTTTTAAAATTAAAAATGCAAGAGACATTGAACCTGAGGTGAAAATGGAAGAGAATACTTTGTGAAACCCATCCAGATGGGGAATTTTTTTTTTGAATGACGCATACAATTTTCCTGAAAGCATATAAACATTTTATGAAGGATATGCGAAATGTACTAATGATTTATGCATATTAAAAACTTATTTTAGGTAAATTGACTTTAAAAAAAGAGGGGTAGAGATAATATGGAAACTAATTCTTATTTTACTTTTTTTTTCCCCCAAGCATTGACTGAATATTTCTGGATGTGGATATCAAAAAAGGGTGGGCTGAGACTGGGGTCCAGTCATTAGAGTCCACTCAGCAAATGTGTGCCATTTTTAAAATGATGATTTTCAAATGGCAACACTGGTGTGAAACCAGCTGGAGATATTCGCAGTTTACATTTCATAATTCAGGTGCTAATCTAAAGTAATAAATGCAAAAGGGCTCCATGCAGAACACACAAAGTATTGCATTGTCACCAATAACTTTTATGATCAAGTTTCTACTTTCTATCATTCTGTATGTCCTGTTAAAATTAAAGGAACTAAAGAACCAAAGTGCTTTGAAATTCTGTCTTATTACACACACACACACACACACACATTTTCTTTGTTTTGTTTCAAACTGCTCTTCTGAATCTGATTGCTTATTTCTGTATGTGTGCATACAACCTTTTTTAGGTGTAACATTTTACATATATTCACATGTATATAGTATTTTACATATTTAAATGTGTTTATGTAACATTTTGCAGGACTGGAATTCCTGGAGGTAAATATCTCTGCTACTAGTGTGTAACCCAATATAAAATAGCAGATGCCTGTGATGACAGCCTTTTATTTTGTTTTGTTTTGTTTTGTTTTCTCAGCACAGAGCTAAAGAAATGTGTCTTATGAAAACTGGTTGTTGAGGGCCACTACAGGAACACAAACTGGATTTCAAGTCATTTTGGTTGAACAGGACTTAGCTTAAGTGTGCTGCAGCACCAGGAATGTAGAAATGCAGGAAGGGAAGGATGGAAGTTTCCCTGCTCCAGCCACCCGTGGCTGTGGGCATCCATCAGATGCCTCATGAGTGAAGTTGGTGCTATGTTAAGAGACCATGCATGTGTTCAATAACATAGGAACAGACCAAAGCCAACAGCAGGTGCTGGAAACTGGTTGAATCCAGGTAAAGAAGAAGGTTTCAGCCTTCAAAAAAACAGGAAAAACAGGCAGATTATGTTGTGTTTTCCATTCCATCACCCTACGAAGCCAAAACTCACACGGGAGCTGTATACAGGGGGACCATGGTATGCAGCTGTGAGTAAGAAGCTGCGTTTCAGGATAAAAGTCATATCAGCCTGTGATTTTAAATTAAATGACTTTCAGTCAAACCAATATTTGCTGGTAAAGGCTTTGCTGTGGCACGCCCTTCCTTTGTTCAGAGCAAGCTAAAGTAAAGCAAACTGCAGAGAGCTGCAGAAGTGAGCTGCAGGTGACAGGGCAGCAGAATAGCAGGTGAAACTCAGTGCCAGTGAACACAAAACAGGTAGAGGGGAAAAAAAAGTACACATCCAAGATCTTGGTTGATCATCTATTGCCACAACAGGAAGAATTGTTAGTTTCTGGATAGGGTTATACAAAAATGCCAGCTCGTTGCACATCAACAGTTAAAAATGCCAGTGTAATGTTAGAAACTGCAAGGAAAGCATTGAAGAACAAAACAGAAAACATTTCAACACATTCTGCTCTAAAAGCAAAGGGGAGCTAGGCCAGGACTGGAGAAGCATGAATGGGGCATGAGCTGAAATGTGGATTACTTTTTCCAATTTCTCAGTACAAAGAAGTATAACAAAAACATTTTGAGGAAGACAGCTTAAATTAAACAGTAAGAAAATTTCTTTGCACAAGCCATCATCATCCACCATTATGAATTAATGAGGTATGTCAGCAAAAAATACAAATGAAGTCAATTCTTTTCCTGCTATTGAAGACAAAAGGTTGAAATGCACATATCAAATTAAGAGGTTCTTAAAGTACTGATTTGCTAGAGACAGTATCTCATAGAAGCGCACAGATAATTTTAAATTTTCTTACTTTATGGTAGTTTTCTCTGAAGACCACGGCCAGAGATAAAATGTTGGATATCACAACACAGAAGTTTCTATGTTCTTAAATAATATGCAGTTGTAATTTTTGGTCTAAATGATGTGCTACTCCTTGTGTGAGTACTGGTTAGAATTGCCATTTAAGTGGCTTTGACAGACTGAAAACAGAATCTGACAGAAATTCTATGAAGTTCACCAGTGACAAAAGCAGCCAGTACACAGTGATCCCAACCAACAGCACAGACTGGAAACCAAAAGGCTGAAAAAGAACTCTGCAGAAAAAGACCTGGAAGTCCTAGGGAAGAAAGATGAACTGAGTCAGCAGTGTGCCCCTGTGGCAATGGAGACTACCAGCGTGCTCCTCTTCAAGCAAGACTGTGGGCAACACATCAATGGATGAGATTAATTCCACTCCCTCTTCTCTGGTGAGACCACACTGAGTGCTGTGCCTACGTCTGAACTTCCCAAAATAAGCAAGAATTTCATATCCTGGGGTAAATCCAAGACAGTTAGGGTAGTGTAGCACGCTGGGCACAATGAGAGGGTGAGGGCACTGGGTATGATGACACTAATTATCTGGAGCTGTCCTGTAAAACAGGGCACTGCTGAGATAGCACAGTACAAAGTGGGAGGAATTTCATTTTTGGCATCCAGCTGACTTGCTGCTAAATGTCTCACTTTCTGCATTCACAGTACCTTAGTGGTAGAAAACCAGAAAAACCAGTGGAAACAAAGCAGAAAGAGTAAATTAGACTTTCATTTGATAGCACAATACAGGTATTTGAACTGTGTTCAGTGGCTTTCAAAAGTTCGTACAGGACCAGTGATAAACTAAGTTTTGGACAGTCATGAAGGATCTCTTCTTGAACTTGAAAATCATTACTCTTTTCAGATTAGATTTGTCCAAATTATAAGATTTAACTTTAAATCTAAAATACAGACACTACTAAACAATGCTCATTCACAGTCACAGTCAATTATGGCAGTGGAAAACTGCTTTGATATTATACTTCAGGAAACAATCCCTTTTCAATTGCACCAAAATTATAGTAACTGGAAGTTTCCTCTGTGTCAGGAATTTCTAAACATTTAAAATCCTTGATGCCTAATTACAGCTATTCATTGAAAGCATTAGTTCTCCCTTCACAGAGGGACAGTACCTCCTTCATTCCTTAGGGGGGACAAGTCCCCTGCTGCTGCCTGTAAGAAACAGGATTTCTGCATGGACAAGGAGGACTGTCCCACATGGCATGCCACATGGAGGTAAAGAGAAATCACATTGAACTCCCTGAAGGACCTGGAGCCATGATCCAGTCTGGATAGATCTATATTACCATAGCGTTTTCAGAGGTGCTTTCTGGCAGATAAAGAAGATCTGTTTCTCCAGTTTACCACAAGATGGAGGTGCTGTCACTCAGAATCACTCATTAAGGAATCTGGAAAATGGTGGGTATTGTACAACGGGCACTGTAATATTTTATGGATGTATTTAAGAAAGTAATAAAAAATAATGGTATGCAACTGTGACATATTATATTATTAATTTATTTTAAGCCAACTGTGTAATGACATAGCCAACCATCTTTGAACCAGTGTTATTTCAAAATGCAGCAGCTTCACATTTGCATTTGAATTACTGAAAGCTGCAGATACTGTTTTGAATCACATTATCTGTTGGAAGTGGAGATGTCTGATAATGTTCTCCAAAAGCATACAAAGTGATGGCTGTCAGAGCCAGATGGGTGCCACCTTCTTGGACATAATATCCTGGAATGATCTTTCCCTATATTGTACCTTCTGGAACTTACTGCCAACAAAAATAAAGCATGTTTTCATCTGTAACAAACACAGGTCTGGTTGTTCTCAGAGGCATTCACTCTGACCCCCATCAGAAATCACAGGAGGATATTTGCCACCAAAAGCCTTTAAAATTGCTTATTAAGTCATGTTTATAATATTGTTTGCTTTTTTGATGCTGAAGCAGAGACAAATTAGGGAGTCCTCATTTGGACTTTTTGCATGAGCAGGCCACGGACATGAGCTCTTCCTCTCTGCCAAAAGCTCAAAAGCTTTATCCCTTGAGTCTGCATGGATAGGTTCTTATGCTGTGCTTTCTTCTTTTATTTAAAACTTCAAAGGAAAAAGGTTAATTTTTTTTCTGCAGCTTCACTTTTTTCCCTCACATCTTTGCTACTGATTATTTTGCTGTTTTGAGGAGAATTTGAAACATAAGTGAAAATGGTCTACCTTACTTTACAACAAGACAGACATGGAAACAATCAGAAAGAAGAGACTATGAAGAAAGACCTCGATACTTTTGATATTCAGTGATGCTGTGTTTGCATTGAACAAGTTCAATAATACAGAGAAGTGAAAATCTCTTAGATGTACTATTAAAGCCATGGACAAACACCCTGTCTGGGACTCACTCTGCAAATACTGACTTCATCTGCACATCACTCCTTTGCTGCTTGGAGCCACCATCTGGTGGTTGCATGGTTTGTGTGACCACAGTTTACTTGTGTGTGTTTATTTATTTATTTATTTAAACAGACTCCAAGATTTGAAAACACATAGAAAGCTCCCTAATGTAAAAGAGAAGACAGAGGAACAGTGAGACCATGAGGAGGAACTGGGTCACAGTTGAAGACAGAACAACTACTGCATGTCCTCCATAGTGAGGATGAATTAAATTTGAAGTTCTTAAAGTGCTTCTCATTTTATATGAAATAATGGGTGCTGTTTTTCTGTAGAAAACAAGTATACATAGGAAATTGAGATCCTATTTCATATATCATTGTACAGCTGTTGTAGGATCCATATAATCTTTAATTTTCAATTAGTTCTTTAAAATGTGAGGTAAATTGCCAGATGTAGAGCTGACAAAAGTGATTTTTAGGGAATAACAAAACAATATATCAGAGATTTCATCTGTAGTACGTCAAGTATTCAAATGACAGATTGTTGGTTAGCAAGTTTATGACTTAACTCATACCACAAATACTTTCATTTAATTTCTCCTAATTCCAAAAAGTTCCAGAAAATAAACTAAATCCAAAAAGATTAACAGAGTTTCTAACTAAAATTCTGCATATTTCATTGCTGTCAGAACAAACTGTTTCAAATTAAAATGTGTCCTGCCTGGGCATGGGGGTTGGACTAGAAAATATCCAGAGGTCACTTGCAACCCTAACTGTCCTGTGATTTTGTGTTCTGACATATAGAATAATTTTTCAGTCTACAAATACTTGTAAAATAACCAAGTCAAACAGAATCTGTATTTATTAATTTTTAAAATGTTTCCAAAAAATAACCAAACTTAGCCAGAGAAGTTTATAAGTGCTTCCAATCTCTAAACTTGCAAACCACAGTTAACAGCAAAAGAAGCATATATTGAAAATACATTAACATTATGGGCTACGTAATTGTCTAATTATAGGAGGACATTCTTCATCATAGCTGATTTTTGTGCATTACATTTTCAACATTGCTGCTTATTTTTAAGAAAGTAGTTGGCAGAGACCTTTTTATGTTGTTTAGAAGAAAGCAGAAAATGTAACACTGATTTTTGATGGGCAGATGTTCGCTGTAGTTCCTCACCTGAAACTGCTGGCCTATAAATGTATTTATAGTAGCGAAGAAGGACATGTTTTGTGTCAAAAGAAATCTGTGGCAAAGGCAAAGGTGGCTCTTGTTCAGGTGCTGAATACAGTCTCTGTGTCTCCTCAAAATTCTACTTGGTATATATTGATGTGCTTTACCACTGAAATGTTGAAGAGGCTCAAGAAGACCACTCATGCAGCAGCAGGACTCAAAATAAGGGAATTCTTTTGTGTTCTGCAATTGAGTGGTTAACAAAAAGACATGTGTTTGATCACTGACATGGCAAGTAGTTCATTAATCCAGTCACTTGAGAATTATAAATTCCTAGATTCTAAGAATGGGCCCAGGTATATTGTCAAGAATAAGACTACTGTGCCTTTGGTTGTTCCCATTAAATAGATACCATGTGTTTTTTACATTGAGATTTTCATTCATTCTAAATTGAGGGTTATTCCTGAATTGAGGGTTATATTACTTAAATTCTACTGATAAGATAAAACACTATACAATTAGGGGAAGACAAGACCTTCAGATGTATTTATATCCTACCTAATGCAAATGTGAAGGTTCTTCTACTCCCCATAAATATGCAATCACTTCCTTGAAACTTGCTAAGCTGTCTGCATCAGCAGTTTCTTATGAGTTGTACAACTTGCTCGTCTTCAAAAAAAAAATGCACAACCTCCCCTTCACTATCAAAAACCCCCACACTAATATAAATTTGCAGCTCCTGGCAGCTGTAGGTGAGCATCAAACAACACAAGGTATATAATTACAATTTTTGATACTTGAAGAAGTCAGCTAAATCCTATGTTCTTTCCCATTTTTATTCAGTTTTCAACAGAAGTTCCTATAAACTTAATCCTAAAAGGGCTCGAGGAAGAATGAAGCAGAAGGAATCAACATTGCTTCCGCTTTTAGGAAAGTGAAAAATACAGGGTAGGATATTGAAGCAATGGCCTTTCTATAAATTCATTTTCTTTAATTGTGAATTAAACAAATTATTTCATTTCTTTGGGGAAGTTGTATATTTTTAAAATTAGTTTTGTCCAAAGCGAAACAAGTCTTTCTTTTTTGTCTTTTTTTCTCGGGGGGTAGGCATGATGGAAAGGGAGGGGAGGTCAAATTTCATTAACATGTATTACACATTTATTATTTTTTTAAATATACATAACCTTTCTGTTGAAAAAATATTTGTGATGTTCCACATAAATTTTTGTAACATGTTTTCCACCTCAAGTTATTTCACCAGCTGTAATCCAAAATGGAATTATAGATCCTATAGATTTCTTTTATTGATTTCTTTTTTTATTACTGCTACACATTTATAGTAACTTGAGACACAGTTTAAAATATCGTGTCACTGATATTTTTCTTAGTTTTTAAAGGTCAAGAAATTTATGTCTTCATCCGAAGATAGTTTAAAAGTCTTTTCTTTACCACATCTCTGAAAGAATAGGATTCAAGTATCATCTGATGCATCTCTGAAAAAGATATGGCATCCCTCTTACATTTTACTTAAGTGGGATAAGAAAGATTTGGTACTTTTTTCTGAATTCTGTTTCAGTTACAGTAGAGAAATATCACTTAGAATTAATATGGGAATGGAGTCAACACGAGACCAGCTTTTGGTTTTCAGAAAATTCTGTTCATTCCTACAAAATAAATAAAATATCATTGCAAAGTAAACATGGGAGATAATTCGAGAATAATTTTTGACTTGTTAAACACTTTGAAAGTTTGTTACTTAGAATTCTGTGTCTGAAATCCAGAGACTGATACTAAAATTACTTACTGAAGGTGCAAGATGAGATCTAAAGGGCATGAGGTTATAAAGGAGCAATGCAGAACACATCTCACGACCTTTTTGTCCCAGAGCTACAGCTGAGAGCAGCCAGAAAAGCAGTGCACAGACTTCTGGCACTGCTCCTGTGGAAACATGGCTAGGTTGCACATACACTCCAAGGGAAGGTGCTAAGGGCCTCCTGAGCTCACCCACTGCAAATGAGGGAATCTCAAGACACTCTTTGAAGACCAGTTGTTGCAAGCCTTAATATAATTAGCATTTACACAACTCATTTGGCAAAAATATGCTACTTACCATTCCAAGAACACAGAGCATGATTGTTTTTGAGGCTTATATAACTTTAGTATTAGTTAAAGAAATATTTCAGCTCAAAAACAACTGTGCATTGCTACAGTTTTGCTTTGGCATACGCACTAAGCCTTAATGCAATTATCAAGATGACCAAAGTGCTTGTCAAGAACATGATGCCACTGTGCAAGGCAGCTCAACAGCTATTTGATTGTGCAGGTTAGATCTCTGCTTTACTCAAATTGACAGTAAAGTATCATTATGTGGGGGGTACGGTTTTATTTACACTTCATTATGAGCTTTTAAAATTAAGTGGCTATTCACAGTATGCAAGACTATTTTGTATTTTGAGGATTTAAAAGGCAATGTGCTAATAAAGATGAGAGCTATATACAGTGGTGGGGTTTTTTTCCTGAAATGAAAGTTCTGTTACAGAAATAGTTCTGCCTTATTGAATTACAAGATACCATCATGATTTAAATTAAGGAACAGTGTCAGGAAGCCTTCTGCCTGGAGAAGTCATGCAATATTAGTAGTACTACAGGAGGGTTTTTAATTTGTGTGTACATCATTAGAATGTGGTGGTTTCAGCTGGGGTAGAGTTAATTTTCTTCATGCTGGCTTTCGTGGGGCTGTGTTTTGGATTTGTGCTGAACGTGGGGTTGATAAAATAGAGATGTTTTTGTTGTTGCTGAGCAGAGCTTACATAGAGCCAAGGCCTTTTCTGCTTTTTGTACTGCCACAAAGGCAATGGAGCTGGGAGTGCGTGGGAGGCTGGGAGGAGACACAGCCTGGAGAGGTGACACAAAGTGACCAAAGGGGTATTTCAGACTATATGGCTTCATGCTCAGGATATAAAGTGGGAGGGAAGAAGGAGGAACAGGGGGAGGTTTGGAGTGATGGAGTTTGTCTTCCCAAGTAACTGTTACGTGTGATGGGGCCCTGCTCTCCTTGGATGGCTGAACACCCGCCTGCCCACGGGAAATAGTGACTGAATTCCTTGGTTTGTTTTGCTTATGTGTGCAGCTCTTTCTTTCCCTATTAAACTATTTTTACGTCAACATATTTCTCTACCTTTTGCTCTTCCAAATGTATCTCCAGTCTCACTGGTGGGGGAGTGAGCCAGTGGCTGCCTGGATCTTGGCTGCTAACTGAGGTTAAATTCTGTAACTGTGGTAGGACTTTAGATTTCTTTTTTTTTTCCCAAAGTAGATTATTTGATTTCTATACATATTCAAGCAGCATTGGAAAATATACATTTTTATAAAACAAAGCCTCAAAGGTAACCAATAACTCTTTAGTCTTTTTTCTTCAATTCTGTCAGGTAAAAACTATGAATATGAATATTAACGAGATTAAAGTGGCTCTTGCATGTTCTTTGCAAAACTGGAAAATCAAGGGCAGAAGCACTGTCTGTGATTCCTCACACAGAAGAGGAATTACATTAAAGAGAGAATCTCCCAAATGAAGAAATAAAATGGAAATGGCCAGCACAGAAGAGGGGCTGAATTTCCTACTGAAAACAGTGTTCAATCTAACCAAAACCCCTGATAAGTTGTCCTGAGGTGCTGTGTTGGGTAATCACTGGCACCTTTTGTCAGAAACATGCAGTTTTTTAAATTATGCCTTATATTAAATATAGTAAATTATGAATTTTCATTCGTAGTCCAGTGTCTCATGGGAAAAGCATGAGAGCTGGAAAAACTGGCAAGTAAAGGCACAGAGGAGCAAACCATGGCATTCTTCAGTTTTTAAAATGGCAATATTGACAGAAACTGGGGAAATGCTCTTTTAACTGGAGAATAAATAGTTTACCTAACCAGTACTCTGAAAACAGAAGAACCATGAAAATTTGAGTTTTGTGGATGGGGTAGTTGAATCTTCTGTAACTGTGGTAAGAAATAGTATGTATTTGCACATATCTTGGAGAACCAGCTGTGCTTTGCAAATTATTTTTTGCCTTTCTCGCTCCAATACCATCTGTATTTGCCTGTTCACTTGCATAAACAGAAATAAGATGGAGTTTGTAGACAGTAACTACCTCTCCCCTCACATCTGGCAATTTGCAAAGGCGCACATTAGACACAACCTTGAGAATGTATTTAAATGGTATTAAGAAGGTTTTTTTTTTATTATTTTTCTGTTCTGAGCCTAAAGGAACAGGGATCAGGAGAAGGAATATGGTATGTAACTACATTTAATAAAATAAGAGAATTGTTTGCTAACAGCTTGTTATCAGTTTGCTAACTGCATTTTAGGCCTCTTTCTGCAGGCCCAGACAGCAGCAAATCTAGGTTAGCAATTGTCTCCAGCCAAAAGGTATGGACAGGTACAGATGGCTCCTATAGGACACTGATGGCATGCACCTGTTCCAGAAAGCTGTTCCAGGTGCTCTGGGGCGAGGGGGATGAATTGGGAAGCAGAGCCATGGCTCCATCAAGAGCAGAGAACTTGTCTCATGTGTGCCTCAGCAACCTGGATGTGGAACCTGAGGGTGGTTTGAGAGAGCCCAGAGGCACCAGCCAGCAGCAGAACCACGTGTGCTTCCAGGGTAGGGCCGCTCACGGATTTCTTGGCTCGTGCGTAGTGGTGTATGCTATTGATACCTGACACAGTTACGTTTTAGTTGGAGAAAAATATTTCATCTCCCACAGTAAGTTCTGTATTTAGTCTTGGGGATATTGAGGCAAAATTAACAACAAAATTAACTGTGAAAATCACAATTCTACCCTGACAAATAACCTTCACAAAAGGCTGGGACTGGAAATAGCATTTTGCTGAGACAATGTGTTCAAAAACTGTTGATTTGTTAGGAATCTGAGGCAGGAGTCATTGCTAAACATTTAACTTAAGAAAGAGATTTCTTAGATTTCTTGCTTTTACCTCAGAAAGATTTCTCCTGCCTCCTAGTAAATATATATTTAGCAACAGCATCTGCCACATCAAGATACATTTTTACATGTTTACAGTATTTTTAACATTGGAATTTTAATGCAATGCTGTCTGATTACATAGTACTGCACCATACTAAAAGAAAACCAAAACAAACAAAACAACTAATTAAAAAGTCTAAGCTTTCCATCCTTAGTGATTATCATATATGTTAGCAAAAAGATCACCAGCCCCATAATAATTCACCCCACGTTCTCCTTTTGTGACTTGAAGTGTTTGGAAAGGGATAATTCTGCAATAAATGTCAAACACATGTTTTATCTAAATATCTCAACATACTCTACTGACAAGATTTAGTTAGGGATAATTTATACTCTTCAGTAGCCAAAGTAATCTATGGGTTCTTTTAAATTGCCTTTGTTTCTGAAATAAACTCAGTTGGCTGTGAAGCATGAAGCAGAATTCGAAGCAATATTTCATAAATGTGTCACTGAAAATTAAAGCAATCTTTAATTTACAAATGCTGTAACTAGCTCTGTATATTTGCTTTGCAGAGCTTTGAAAATTCAAGCATTTCTCGTGCCTCTAACCAGACCTTCTCATAACCTCACAGAAGAGCAGCCAGGGCCAGAAAATCTCAGCATAGCTTCTGTGAGTCTCCACTTACTGCTGTTCTTCAGTACAGCTGAACTCAATAGCATGCAAGGACAGCCTATGAACACAGGAAAGGGATCACAGACATCTTTTTCTGCCTACCCTTAACTGGGAGCTAGAAACTGTCCCGTGTTCCATGGACATTGACTGAAGGTAAATATGGACCACTCCCACTATGAACCATCAGCCCAGCCTTTCTCATTCACCCGTGAAGCACCCAGCTCACCCAGACTCTCACAGTTGCCATGGTCCTCCCTCTACCTTTCCTTTTGTCTTGCTCATGCCCTGTGGGAACTTTGGCAGCAAGGCCATTTTTCTTGCTGAGCTTTAGCTCTTGGTTTCCCACCACTGCCCCACCTCCCTGCTCAGACAGAAGTTAAATCCTCCTTCCCCATGCTCTCACGGATTATCAATACCTTGCTTAGGTATTGTATGGATGAGAAGCATTATAATGATGCTGGCTTCTAAGAAGTTGTTTTCAGTGAAACAGCAGGCAACTACTTTCAGTTTAGAATTGATGTAAAGCAATTTAAAGAAAACAAAACATAATCAACGTATTTAAATGGAAGAAAATAATTTTGACTTGAATTTGCTTCCAAGTAGACATTTTAATAAAGCAAGTGCTAGGCTGACAAGTCGATTTAAAGAGTATTTACAAACACAGGCTCAGCAGTTCATTGGCTGTGAATCTTCTCCAGCATGTAAGTACCTACCCTATGCAGACCACCAGTTTCATCACTCTGTATCACGTTGCTGGAACAACCTTTGCCATTAGTCTGTGTGATCTTATCAGATGTCTTTCTGTTTAGCCCTTGCACTTTGATAGAAGAGTTAAATGCTGTTTTAGACAAAGGAAAAAAGAATAAAAGAATGATTCATTCATCATTCACTTACAAGGTGAATTGAGGAAAAACTCCGTCTGCACAAGGATTGTATGTGTCATAACTACTGAACACAAAGGTTTCTGTTGCGTGAATGCCTCTTAAATCTTCTTCTGAATTTAACCGAAAAAGTCCAAATGAACCTTTTCAATATTTTTTCTGCCTCTGTTTTTCTTCTCTTCCCAAAATATTTACTGAAATTTCGTGCTTAACTTTGTAGATCAATAAACTTTGCAGATCAATAAACTGCATCCAAAGGAAAAACCCTCTGCCCACCTGCATTTCCGAACCAGACTTTTGTGGTATTATGTTACCACTTACACTACCATCACAATTCTCTGTATTTTCCAGGGAGATATCTCACAGAATGCATCCCTGAGTCTTTTGTCTAAATTTGGTCACAGTGCATAGGAAAGTAACTTTATTTAGATTAAGTTGCTGGTATGCCAAGATCATTGCCATTCGGTGTGGTCTCATTGTTTCCTTGCAGTTTCTCCTGTGTGGCTGTGTTACATAGAAATGGAAGGAGCTTCAGAGTGAGAACTCTTATTTCTTCTATGCTTGCCATCACCTCACATTATGTGACACACTCAGGAATAGACAATAACAGAATAAACAACTGTACTGAGTTTGACAGATGATATCAAGTCATCGTGCACTGCACTTAATTATTGAAAGCCACTGAATACATGTAACAGTTCTGTGAAATAGGTTATAAGTTTATTGAAGTTCAAACATAATTGCTAATATTTGTTCACAAGAGTCTTGTCTTGTTACGTGGGAGAATAGACCAACCCCCCAATCTCACTACAACCTCCTTTGAGGCAGCTGTAGAGAGCAGTAAGGTTTTCCTGAGCCTCCTCCAGGCTAAACCACCCCAGTAGCCTTGACTGCTCCTCATAGGACTTGTGCTCCAAACCCTTCACCAGCCTTGTTGCCCTTCTCTGGACACACTCCAGCACCTCAGTGTTCTTCCTGAACTGAGCCCAGAACTGAATGCAGTACTCGAGGTGTGGCCTCACCAGTGCCAAGTACAGGGGGACAGTCACTGCCCTGCTCCTGCTGGCCACACTATTGCTATATATGGGCCAGGATGCCACTGGCCTTCTTGGCCAGCTGGGCACACACTGGGCCATGTTCAGCTGCTGTCAACCAGCATCCCCAGGTCCTTCTCCACTGGGCCAATTTCCAGTCACTCTGCCCCATCCTGTAGCACTGCATGGGATTATTGTGGCCAAAGTGTAGGATCTGGCACAGACCTCATGTCCTTGATCTTGCCACTTTTATCCAGCCCATCCAGGTCCCTCTGCAGAGCCCTTCTACCCTCCAGCAGATCAACATTCCCACTCAGCTTGGTGCCATCTGCAAACTGACTGATGGTGCCCCTGATCCCCTCATCTGGATCATTGATAAAGATATAAAACACAAATGGCCCCAGTACTGAGCCCTGGGGAAACCCACCAGTGACCAGTCACGGACTGAATGTAACACCTTTCACCACCATTCTCTGGGCCCATGCATCCAGACAGTTTTTATCCAATGAACAAAACCACCACCCCTGTCATGAGGAACTAGTTTTTCCAAGAGAATGCTGTGGGAAATGGTATTAAACACTTTAACACTTGAACTGAAGTTCAGGTAGACACATCCACGGCCTTCCCTTCATCCATGGGTCTGTTTTCATATAAGGAGATCAGGTTTGTCAAGCAGGATCTGCCTTTCACAAACCCATGCTGGCTGAGCCAGATTCCCTGATGTCCTGCACGTGCTAGATGATGGCACACAAGATGATCCTGCTCCATGACCTTCCCCAGCAGCAAGGTCAAGCTGGCAGTTCCCCAGATACTCCTTCTGGCCCTTCTTCCACGTAGACTGTCCCCTCTCAGCAGTACTGTGTTTCCAGCAGACATCTCTAAGTCTGGAGATGTCAGGAGAAAAAAGGCTAGCAGTTGTGAGAATTTTCCCAGCTGCCTACAGAATATTTTGTCTGCCTTTTCATCCTTGTTGTGTGGTCTATGCATTACTTCCATAAGTAAAGATTAGTGATAATAACTGCACCACAGTGTCTTAGTGGGCAGAATTGTCCATGTGGAAGTGTAGGCTGGGTTTCTAAAACGATGGCCTATTACTCATTGTATAAAACCTCCTTTTTTATGGCTCCATGGATGTTAATTTCCATCATTCAAATCTTTTAAGGTAATCAATGACCTCATCATTGTGGATGTTAGCGAGACGTTGAAGTCCTCTCTACAATACCAAACTTTGATCATGTTGAAGAATTCTCATCTTCTGTCTTCAAGTTGCACAAATAATGTCAATAATATGGGAAAACGGTTTCTGTTTATGCTATCCTGGCTTCAACTTGCATAATTTAACAGTAGCTCAAAAAAAATTTGATTGGGTGGACTAAATCCCAGGTGAGCCAGGCTCTATGAAGATACTGCCAGTTAAATGGCATGGGGAAAAAGATGTAGATGATACCAGGCATAATGTAGTTACTGCTTTCTGTCAATCCTTGTTCAATGCAAAGGTCTCATGGAACAAAGGAGCTCAGAGAAGGGAGTTCATAATGATCCTTATCTGGAGGGAAACAGAAATCAACTACCACCATGATCAATTATGTAATTGTCTTCCAAAAAGCACTGATGTATGATGTCACATAGCAGAGGTAAGTGGCAAAACCTAACAGCATCTGAAGAAGATTTCAGTAATTATACCTACATTAAAAAAATTTGCATTCTCACACTCAAAGATATAGGAAACTTAATTTACAACTTTCTGAAACTACCTTGTTACAATAGAACTACTAGTACAACCTTCAATTTGCTCAGCATTTATTGTCATACAAATAAGTATCTTTTAAGCAGGTAGTTCTCATAGTATGAAAATTATGTATCAAGCCTTTAAAGTGCCAAATTAAAATTTACATGACAGATATTCACTAGGGTGGTTTGTTTATTTTTAATTTTCAATTCATATGGAGCTCTGTTGTTTAAAAAGTGAAATTCCAGGGCCATTTCCTTTGTTATAGGAGCTAGAAAATAGCAATTTAATTTTTAACAAGTGAAAAAACCTCATTCTGCTAGTTTGAGATAGAATAATGGTCCTGTCAGAAAAAGAATATTCAAGCATGGACAATACACAATATATTAAAAATACAGCTCATCATTATTGTAAGTATCAGAAAACAGATTGTTTTAAAAATGAGCATAAGTTAAACATTGTCTACTTCATTGCTTTAAGCATTTCAGGCAGTACCTTCCCAGATTAAATTCTATGAGATAATTACAGGGCACAAAAAGACCTTTTCACAAATTCACTGGGGTTTTTTAAAGTAATTTATTCATGAAAACTGCTGCAGATGAAAAAAGGAATATTTCAAAGGCAACACTGTTATAAAAGACAGCATTGTGACTCAGCACACTGAAACAAGCTGTAAATCCTGGCCACATATTCTCTTTCCTTCTCAAAGCAGGTTACACCTTTACAAATGGCAAGACCAAGAGAAGAAATCTAAGCGCAAGAGGAGGTCAGAAAATTGTCTTATCACCAGTGGGAGAGTGCAGTGAATCATCAATTAACCCAATTCTAAACCTTTTTATATTATTTTTTTCTTGAATATATATAGATACAGATATGCTTAATTCTGAATTCTTAAAAAAACCTGATACTGTCTATTAAAACCATAGATATGCCTTAAGCCACAGTGTTCACTTTCTTTGACTTTGAATCTGAAAACAATGACAGCTAAAAGAAAGGTGATTGTCTTGCAGTTTATAATGTAGGACAGTGTGAGTACAAAATTTAGTTCAGATCTTTACATGTATGAGTCAGTTCAGATCTTAGGCCTTTTTGGCATTTGATACCTCTAGAGGTCTTCATTAATCCCTTGCAAAGTTACAAATCCTATGTACTGACAATGTGTTGCTAAGATTTTGTGGCTTCTAGGCACTGGATCCAGGAGTCAGCTGTGGTCACAGATGTGTTTTTGAGGTCTGCTATATAATATATTTAGGAATCTTGGAGTTTGGAGTTACATCCTTGACAACAAACAAGTGCCTATTATGCACTAGGTGGGCAGATGAATGGCTTAAAGCATAAAAAATAAGTAAAATAAAAATACTCCAAATGAATCAAGATGAAATACTTTGAGTAAAGGGATAAACTGCAAAATGCAGAGAACATTCGAACTATTATTTCATGAATCACCTATGAAGACTGTTAAAAGTTGACTATTATTTGATGAAATGGTTTAGGTTGAAGTAAATGGTGCAGCACTATTATTAAAAAATCTTAAATGATCATTTATGTGTCAAAAGGATGACTAGCAAGGGGAAAGGCAATTTCACAAGTAAAAGATTTGTTGCATACTGATTCTTTACAAATGTATGCAAAGCAATCATTGTACAAACAGCCTGTGAATGTGCAAATGTACACAGAGTATTTTAGGAGCATTATGCAGTATTTTTAATAAATATGACCTTGGTACATTACAGTACAGTTGAGGGCGAGCAGGCACTAAAAATACCATTCTTGCAGTCACGGTCACAACCACATACAGAAGAAGAAAACAGATATACCCGGTGATGTGATGAGTCCAACTATGTATTCAAGCAACATACACAAATTATGATAAAAGGTTAAGTTTACTACAGTATAGGGAAAGGCAAAGCAAGGTTACCATTCCAAAATCTGCTCAGATGCAGCAGGGTACACTGATGTTAGAGCAATACCCAGCATTCAGAGAACACAATTGAACAAAAAATGGCCTTACTTGCTCAGATCAAAGGTTCACCTCAGTGCATCCAGTCTCTGACAGTGGCTGATAATGAATGATCAGAGGATAAAAGGAGAGGAAGAATATAACAATATTTCCCCCTGTAATCTTCCAGCCCCACACCTCTGTGATTTAGGGATTTCTTAAGGCAGTAGTAGTATCTTTGCACTTCACAGCTCCTGAGGTTTCACACCCTCACAGAATTATTTCTTCACCTCTGTTGGCTTGCCTACACGCTTGGAAAACAGAAGTGTGAACAAGAAAATAAGGAGCTGTTTCTCCCCTGAGTTTGCTGTAGGAACATGATCCTGTAAAACATACTACAAACTGGGATTTGCAAGCTTAGTGTTAGCACGAATTCCCACAGCCCAGGCTTTGGGGATGCATGATGTGGGCCAGGGCTGGTGCTCACACCACCCTGCAGAGGGGTGGTCTCTAAAGCTCACTCAGGACATGGTCACTTGAGTGGAGGGGAATCAGCCTCTTAAAGAATTTGTGGCATTTTGGGTTTACCCTTGCAAACTGATGTAATGAGCTTAAAAAAAAAAATCATAGAGCACAAATGTGCTGTGTTCTATTTAAATTTAAAGTTGTGTGAGATCTGGGCCAAGGACAACCTGTGAGAGCAGCTAAAACTATGCAGTGAAAAACTACAGAACATTAATTAAAACCGAAAAAATATTACCCAAGTGTTAGGATTAACAGGTATTAGCTATACATGTGAGGAGCAAGTTCTCTGCTTTTTTAACTAGCCTAAAATACTGATTTCTCATTCTTATATTTTCTCACTTTAATGTTGTAGTGAGTTTCTTTTCATATGAGTTTCAAATAGTGTCTTGAATGTCTTAGCTTCAGATTTTAAGTTTTCCTACTTCCTCAACTGTTAAGTAAATAGCAAAATTCTTCTTGTTCTTTTGTACAAAGTTTGAAGTTTGTAAAACAACCACTTTTTCTGGGGTACGTCAAAAAGAAAAATGAATTAGTCCTGTAATTTCTTATATATAGTACCAAAATAACATTAAAGTAATAGATAATACAGTATTTATCTTCACTGAGATTCAGCAAAACACTCAAGCTAATCCCCATCCACTTTAAAATAACGAAACAAAGGAAAAACAACACAAAAATACCAAAAAAAGGGAGAAGATGCCTATCTCAGATCTGAGCTACTCTAACATAATTAACACTTAAATGGAATTTCAGAAGAATTAAGTGATCAATTCACCAGGAATCTAGCCAGCCAAATCCAGAAAGATCTGTCCTGTCAGAGATGTCCTTTGCAGCATGCCCAAGAAGGTCACCAAATTCAGCATGCTTTGGAACAAGCTGGGGAAGAGCTTGTTCCAGAGTCTGAAGCTGTCTCCAACGGTGCCCTGCCAGTCACCTTTAAAAAAATAACTGGAGGGATCCAGCTCCAGTGGTCCTGCTGACTGCAGCTGCTGCTGTCTGGCCTGGAGAAAGAGGTGATTCCTCATTCATTCCCAGTGATTTCTGAAAACCACAGGGTCACACAGTGAAACTATTTAGAATTCATGTTTCCAAACACAAATTAAAGTGCTGACAAACATCAATTGAGCTGCTAGAAACAGTTAGTAAAATTATATTTAGCAGTTTAAGAGAGACCTCCCTTTTTGATGACTATTTTCATTAACATCATTCAATCTGTCTGCATGCACTACTGCAGGCAAATTCTTTCTGCTCATGCAGAAGTGTGATTAGGCAATGTCTTTTGTCTATTTATAAATATAAAGGCTCTATAAGGTTAATTAAGTTAAATGCATGGGTTTTTATGGTTTTTTTCCTGGAAGTTTGTGTTTAAATATCAAGGAGTCCTCCAAGCTGAACTAACAACTTGCAACTACAAATGTCTTCAAATTATGAATGCAAGCCTTGGCTCAGAAAAGCACTTGAGCACTTGCCCAAATCCCACTGACATTGAGATAAAAAATATACTAAGAAAAGCAAATTTTCATCTTTTTGTATCTAGAAGCAGCTTCCACACCATTTGGGAAGTCCTTAATGTTGGCTTTAAGCTTTGACCTTTGCACGTGGTGGTGGAAAAGGGAACTGTAATTGTGCTGGTGCCAGGGAGACTGATATGCAGAAGGAAAGAGGAGCCAGGAGACCTGTGGAGGGCTGAAGAGAGAATGATGGGGGTGTTGTTGTTTGCCAACACCTGGGCACCATCCAGCTGTTTGCTGCTAAATATCATGTATAAGTAGAGAAAGCAAGACCAGTTGTTACTCACTGCATCATAAATTACTACATTGCCCAAAGTGAAGATAAGATTAACCACATTAGCCTTCTTCTTTGCCTTCTTTGCTCTGCCTTATCTCTTCTTGCCAGTGGAAAGCAAGGGCTAAAGTACAGCACTTAGACCTTTAATTACAACATTCCTCTTGGTGAGCAATAAAAATTCCTTATCCAAAGGCAGCATGAGGGATCGGTAGAAGCCTTTGCAACAGGAGTTCAGTAACTACCACTGTAACCAGTAACATCTTGCTACATTTTCACACAATTTTAGCCAAAGTTAGTTGTTTTCTGGGGAAAAAGGACAATTGAAAGGAGTTCTGAAGAAGAACTAGTTGGAGTTATTTCCATCACTATCAATTACAAAGCTTGTGTTCCTGCAGTGCCTGTGACCTGCGTGAAGAGTTTGCAGATAACTACTGCAGTTTCCTGATACAAACTACTAGCCAAATATCAAACCAAATATCATTTTAGCCATCAACAAAGCCATGTCTACAACTACTGGAATTCAGGAGACAAAAAAGCTGCTTATTTCCAGGAGAGTGAGGCCTCCTAATCAGTTCTTCTGTTAGTATCCTCTCAGGTTTGATAGAGTCTTTTTTCTTTTTTCCTTTTTTCTTTTTTCTTTTCTTTTCAGTTGGTTTGTTTGTTTTTTGGGGGGTGTTTGTTTTGGGGTTTTTTTTTTTGTCTAACACATTACATGTGCCACAGTCTTGGGCATACCTGGTAAGGTTTTGGTAGCAGAGAGGCTGCAGGAGTAATCTCTGTGAAAGAATAATAGCATCTGTTCATATACCAGACAGAGCCTGCTCCAGCTGGGTCTAAGCTGGACCCACTGCTGGCCAAAACTGAGTCCATCAGCAATGTCAGTAGGGTCTCTGTGACATATATTAGGAAATTAGAATATATGTAAATATTAGACCCTTTAGGAAAGGGTAAAAAATGCTGCACAAGAGCAACTGAGAGAGAGGAGTGAGAATATGTGAGGGAAAACACTCTGCAGGCACCAAGGTCCGTGCAGAAGGTGCTCCAGGTGCTGGAGCAGATTCCCCTGCAGCCCGTGGTGCAGACTGTGGTGAGCCAAGGCTGTGCTCCTGCAGCCCCTGGAGGTCCACACAGAGCAGAGATCCTCCTGCAGCTCGTGAGGGACCCCGTGCTCCCAAGGAAGATGTAAGCCCATGGAGGGACCACACTGGAGCAGGGCTGCTGACAGGATTTGTGACCCTGTGGCTGCCCACACTGCAGCAGTCTGCTCCTGAAGGACTACACCTCATGGAAAGGACCCAGGCTGGAGAAGTTCTTGGAGAAATGCAGAAACCCATTTTGGAGACATTTCTATGTAACTGGAACAGGGAAAGAATGTGAGAGTGAAGGAGAGGCAGAGATTGCAGCTTCCTTTTCCCATTCCCTTGCATTGCTTGGAAGCAGGAGAGAGAAGAACTGGGAGTGAAAGTGAGCCTGGAAAGAAGGGAGTGACTACAGATTTTTTTCTTATTTCTCATTATCCTACTCTGTTTAATTGGCAAGAAATGAAATTAACCTTCCTCAAGCTGAGTCTGTTTTGTCCATGATGGTACTTCCTAAGTGATCTCACTGTCTTTCTCCACTTTTTTTATTTTCTCCCCCATCCTGTTGATGGAGGGGGGAGTGAGAGAGGGATTTGTGGGCAACTGGCAGCCAGCCACCATCAAGCCACCACAGCCATTAAGAAAACAAAAGAAGGATGATAATTATTATAATGAATTTTAATTACATATGTGAAAACCCAGAGAAAACAGACCGCATGCCAACACCTCAAACTTGAAGCATTTGTTAAGCAGCAGTCACTGACTAAATCAATGGGGTGGGTTCTTGTCTATTAACCTAGGGCAGCATCCTACCTCTGTACTTCAATAAGAAACAGCATGAGTGACCAGATGAGCCGTTTATCATACACAGCAGAATGAATTATTACGTTTAAGGGACATGTTATATGCTAGGCAAAAGCTGGCCAACAGCGTGTTTCAAAAAGAAAATACCCAAAATGCAGAAACCCCAAAACATATTCTTAATTTAAGTGCACTGGTAGCATCATTAATTGTTTCCAGTTCCCTTCTGTTTTGCTGCTTTGCCTTGTAGTTTTCCTGAGTCCTGAAGACTGTGGAGAAATCAGATCATACATCAAAACCTTCCTTTTGTTTCTCAGACTGGTGGAGAAAAAGTCAGCTGGGAAGGAAATTCATTAGTCAGGCAGAAAACAGACATCAGCATACCCTGATCTCATTTGTGCCATTCCCTGTCAAGCTATAATTTGTCTTTTCCTATCTTCATTGTCAGCAGGGACTAATTTCTGTGCTGGAGGTTTTCCTATTCCTTGTGAAGCTGGATGCTTTCTTCTTCCAGCTTTTGGCATATTTGAAATTTGCAAGGGAGACTTCCAAATTAGTTTTAAAATTCTGTCTTGTTGGGAATCCCTGGGAACGTTCCTCTATTTGCCAAACAAAAGAGTTCAGATACAGCCACCACAAGGAAGAAAGGAAACATTTGGACATCCTGGGTAGTTAGATTCTAGCAGTAATCCAACAGACTCTCTAGAGGTGGTCCTCGAGTTCCCATACACTTCTCAGGTGGCTTTCATGGTTCTGTGGTAGATAAATCTCTTTGCTAACATGATCATCATGTTACATAAATGAAGGTTTTAGATTACAAGAATAGTTCTACTCAAAAGAACATATCCTGACCAAGTTCTTGATCCAAAATTATTTTCTATCCTTCTGCAGATTCTTACCATGATGAAGCATCAGCAGGTGTATGATTAACATCTCTCATCCATTATGACAAAAATATGCATGCCCTCTAAAATGCTTTTCTGCATTGAATTTGCTGCTTAACAGAACATAGTCCCTAAAATACAAGGCCAACTGCAGTACAATGTCTTGAAAAATAGTATGTACTCCTACTCTTTCCCCAAAATCAGTTTCTCAAAATATGTTAACAGTATAATAATATTTTGTCAAAGGATGTTGAAATAGGAAAAGACTCATTTTCAGATAGTTCACATGCAGAAATGTGAGTTATTAATTGCATGTATACACACATATGCCTGAACACACATACTTACATATACAAATAATAACACGCTTCATTGGATTGTTTGCAATTGTCCCATATTCTGGAGTCTGAGTCCAGCAGCAGAGAGATTAAAATAGGATTGAGACAAAAATGGTGTTAAAGTGATGTCTTTCTTGTAGCTACCTTTCAATTGACAATTGACATCCATACAGTACCACACTCCAGTTGCACAATCATTAAACCAATGGTGCTGTTATAAGACCCTGGTTTTTCCCTTTACAAACATGTAAAGTAAACATGTGCTGGTTTTGCACCACAGAAGTGATGTTTTGGGAG
Organism: Irena cyanogastra; assembly: GCA_013397155.1. Lineage (NCBI taxonomy): Eukaryota > Metazoa > Chordata > Aves > Passeriformes > Irenidae > Irena > Irena cyanogastra. The sequence continues at coordinate 612,648 of VWZV01002534.1, forward strand.
AGGCTGCTGGCAGTTTCCTGCTTGTCTGGCTGGGAAATCTCAAATTGGCAAACCAAAACCACTACAGCATATAAGCATATAAAGAAATATAAATTTACAATTTGGAAGTCTGATGAGAGGGTTTTGCTGACTTGGGGAACATGTGACTGAGCAATGTCAAAGAGCAGAAGCCAGGGGCAAGGCTGTGAAAAGCAATGCTTTTTGGTGGACCATCTCTCAGCCAAATGAATACACTATCAGATAAAATAAACCAGCAGGGTTTGTCATGTCTAAGATTAAACCTACTTAATACACTTCCTTTTGAAAGCAGATATTACAGCTAAAGAAAAGTAGACTGCTGAAATATTTAATCTTTCATGTGTTTTGCATATAGCAATAGATGTAAGTTCTCCAAGTTCCAGTAAGAATTTTGTCAGTTAAAATAAAAAAAAACAAACAAAAAACTTGCTACTAAGCATGTTTGCTTTAATCACACTTTCATCTCTTTGGGGGAAGTCAGTTAGAGGAAGAAATGACATTTAATTTTTGATAGGGATCAGAGTGGGAAACAGTGCCACAACCACTATTTATAGCTCATTACCTGTCACAAATTACAAACTGTTATTTCCATCATAAGATATTTGCAAAGACAAATATCTATTTGACATTTTGTTTAATAAAGATAGTAATAACTGATTCTAATAATGCAAACACAAATACTTAATATTTTATTTATAATTTAAGATACTATAAAATTTATTCTTATTATGCTAAGTTTGAGTGATTTCATTATATGTGGTTGTATATATTATATACATATATTTAAATGCAAACACACATATATGTAAATATATAGATAGAATTGCAGAGTTTGAAATGAATGAAACCCATTCACTTGCTCAGTCCAGAATTTCCAAAAAGTAATTACACCGTGGAATCTCTTTCAAGTTCCTTGTAATGTTTTTGGGGTGTGATAAAAAGAAGCGAGGTGGGGGCAGGGGAAGAAGTAGGAGAGAGAATCAAAACAGTGTCAAGACCCTAACAACTGCTCTAATAGCCCAGTTGGCAACTTTCAGGGTACTACAGAAGGGAGGGAGGTATTCTGAAAACATTTGATGAACGTGGCCTTTGAAAGACACTCAGAAGTGTTCTAAGTTGCAATCTTTTACTTTTAAAAATACCTCACGTTTTAATGTTGGAATCTGGATCCAGAGTCAAACAAAATTTCCAGAAGTTGGGTGAATTTGTAGTTTCACAAGGAAGTAAGACATTCACCTGGCACATCAGTTCCAGACTGACCCAGAGACCAGAAGACATCAATGTAGATGGTTTTGGTTCAGAATGAAATAACTCACAATAAAAAATCTAAAAAAAAACCAAAACCAAAAAAAAACCAAAAAAAAAAACCCAAAAAAAACCAACTAGTTTTACACTGAATGGGTTTGAAACAAATCACTACTTCTTTGTCAAAGCTGTGCATTGAATTAAAATGGAAAAATCCATCAGAAACTACAGTAATCTTTACTGCAAATGACAGTAGATAAAAAGTAACATAATTTTTAGATGTGAAACTTTCTTTGAAAACGTCTTGTGGAGAGTTAGGACTCCATGTTTTCTTTTGGAAAAATAATAGTGTTTCTGGACGTACATTACTGATATTTTTATCTAAGACAGTAAAGACTGGGAAAAATTCTTTCCAGTGCACCCTCAATCTTCCTACAATCTTGTAGAGGAAATTGTTCAATGCTAGAAGAATAGTTCTAAGGGTACAATCCAAATCATTGATCAGCTTGGAATTAATAACAGGAATGATTATCTGGCACAACTGATTTTTAGATATTTTGTTGCTTTCTGTTATTTTATGAGAATTTATGGGGATTTCCTGATGATGAACAAGTCATCACTTCTGAAAACACACTTCAAACAATATAAGCAGTTGTGAAATCTCATGGAGCAAAAACTTAAGCCTGAACTTGTCTGCATGCAAGAAATGCCTCCCAAAATCTCCTTTTAAATATTCTTTATCCCCTTTTTACCCCTATACTTCAAATGCCTATCTCTCCTCTTCCAGCACTTCTAACAAATGAAGGTCTGTTTCCCCCTCAGATCAAAGCTGTAATTCTAAGGTCTGCTGGGAATCTTGATGAGTTAAATTTATATTTGAAAGCAAAATTTAGCCATATGTCTTTTATTTACAATTAATCATTCCTTGATAATATGCAATGAACACATGCAGATATTTTTCTTTCATTCTAGCAAGAAACAACAGAAAAGGTTTAAATCACTAAATTGGAAATATACATGTATGGCAGCATGAATCAATTATTTATATTCCACTTAAGAAACATTAAACCATTCATTCATCCTGAGAATACAGGCTAGTGCTTAAAGCAATAAACTACATTATAGGAAGGAATAGTTTAGAACCACTGAGGCAGAGAGCACAGAACTATTTGGGGCTCTCCCATCCCCAAAAGTGCTCAGGGCTCTCCATCAGCCATGCCAGAGAGTTGAATCACAACCTTTTGCTGATTAGTTCTTCCACATCATTGGCTTTTTAGAGGAAAATTATTTCTAAAGTTAACTTAGAATCTTATTCAAACCAAAACAGTTCTGACTTTACATTTATTTAGGACAAAGAAGGGTTAAATTTGATCTTTTCGTGGCTCTGTTCAGAGGATCTTTTCACTTTTAATACCGATCCAACCAAGCCAGCCAGCAGCGGGCGGGCAGTGCGTTTGAGTATTACTTTCAGTAAATCACAACCATGAACACACGATGTGTCCGTGATGCCCACCTACAGCAGAAAGCTCCCGGGCTGCAGGGACAGCTCTGCGGAGACAGAGCAGCTTCTCCTGGCTGTGGCAGGGACCAGAACAGGCAGAGCACGGCTTTGACTCCACCGTGTGGCCTCGCACCGACACAGACGGATCGCGGCAAACCAAGCTCAGAACCGCTGCAAAAAGCTCCCTCGTTAAAGGCAAAAGAAGCACAGCAATTCACTGAAATACCGTAATACAGTTTGTGCGTGAACCACAACCACAGAGGATGACGAATATCATGTTAATAGCCAAGACAGCAACATATTTTTTTACTGGAGATGAATTTCTTCTTCCGTTACGGTCTCTGCAGAGAAAAAACTTGCACAATGCAACTGTTTTGCCATTTTTAACCAGGTCTTCAAAATTTTTTGGGATTCTTCAGATTATAGCATATCTTTTTTTCTCCCAGGCTTCAGTTTGATGCTTCAAAATAATATCCTGGTTGCCCATGTAAAATTACCTGAGGGTTCAAATACAGCCAACAAGAAATCAGCTGGACCAATTCTGCTCTAATCAACAGCTGCTTCTGTCTTCATTGGGAGATGGGCTACAGATTAAGGGCTACAGATAACAGAGCGAGAAGTGATGAGTGGAAGAGCTCAGGGGGTGAGACAGTAAGGGCCACAATCACAAGAAGAAAGCAGGATGGTCAGGAGGCTGTCTCATACACTGGAAATACAAACAATGCAGAAAAAACCCCAAACATCTGCATGCAGATGTAGAGCAAACATCTGACATAATCAGGAACACAGAGACACACTGTGAGTCAGCACGAAGCTGGGACTGGGTAAGGGAGATCAGTCAGGGAGGATGAGTGGGACAAGTACATTCTGTGTGAAACAGTGGCTCAGATGAAGAATTCTCTGGGATGGGAGCCATGACTGTCCGTAGACAATGAGTCAAGATCTGATCCAGGAGATCAACAAACAGAACATCTTGGTGGGCATCTGCTACAGATCACCCTATCAAGATCCAGAATGGGCTTTATTTTTTTTTTAAGTGCTTTAGTGCTCATGGGAACCTCTAGCTGTATGGATATCATGTTGGTTACAATAATAATAATTAGTAATATTAGATATTTCTAGTTTGTGCTGGGGACTGCTTTTCAATAGAGGTGCAAACCAGACTAATAAAAGCAGGATGTTTACAAACACATAACAGGTCAAGGGTGTAACAGTCTGGCAATTTTGGCTGCAATGATTATCCATGAGATGGTGGAGTAATCCCAGCTGGAAGATCTTGGGGGTAGTAAGGAAGACAAGTACTAAAATAAATTTGCCAGGGTTCAGAGCAGACTTTTCCTTATTCAAGGGACACAAAGGCAGGAAGGATTCTGTGAGTACCAAATCACCAAAATTTCAGAAGAGTTGATTGATGCTTAAGGACAATATATTTCCTCAAAACATAAGTAAAAAAAAAATCCATCCCAGTATTCAGGAAATCAAGCAGATGAGGCAGAGGATGAGACTGCCTCAGCTGGAAACTCATGTCTGAGTTCAAACCCAAAGGGAGGGAACGGAGGGAACAGTAATGAAAGAGACAGAAAAGTCTGACAGAGTAAAAATCCTCTGCCACAGACTTTTCCAGCAAGGTCTGTTCTTCTAGGGAAGATTGTATAACTACCAGAAGGATTTTTTCAATATCCTTCCCAAGCTAGCCACTAAGTCCCTGAGGTATACCTGCCTCTCCTAGCAAGAAGATTCTTTCAGCTCTGGAGAAAGCCTTCACTAAACCCTGAGTGACCTGCAGACACTTTTCTCTCGAGTGAAGTGTTCAGTGGAACATTTTATCTGTGAAACATTGTATACATTGTTCATTGTATCTATGAAACCCTCAGCTAATTAGAATTAATAAACAAAGCACACACTCAGTTTGCAATTTGCTTTGTTGGTGTTCGTGGAAGTTATGCAATGCTACCTTGAAGGTTTTATAAAACTAAAAGGCCTGGCTTCATAAAAGTACTTGTATAACAAATTAAGCCTCTTTTTCTTGACGAGGTGGTGGGTTGGATTTTTAAAGCAAGGTCCCAATACTAACTCTAAAAGCCAGCACAAAAAGAATTATTGCTGTAGGCCACAATAAACATTTTTGGTAGCAGGCATGCTGCTTTGTGTATGTGGGAAGACAGTCATAAAATCAAGATTATGTGAATTTAATAAAATCAAGAGTCTTCTGTTTATTTGAGCTTTACCATCATCAATGCTACATTGGAAATATCTAGCCATTCTAAAGCAAATCAATTTTGAAATCATACCCCAGTACAAGAGATTTTTGTTTTCACATTTTAACAGTCTGAAGAGTACTTTCTTTCTGAATTAAGTAGGAAGATTAATTCCCTCTACTTCTTTTTTGCCCCTCCATTTGTGCCGTATTTATACTAGAACATACATACAATCATATGGAGCACATGCCTCAAAGCAAGCCTTTTAAATTTTGAAAGGAATAGTTATAGAAATGTCCTAAACCTCTTAAAAAACAATAGTGAAGGTTATAACTAGAAGTTTCTTCTCTGTTTGCTCAAATATTTGCTTTTTGAGAAAATAGCATATGCAGTTACAAGTGAGAGTACCAAGTAGTACTGGAGGTTTTTTCTTTTTTCTTTCTTGCAGCACATATATAATTTTCTTATTTTCACTTGTGGTTCTAATTTTACAATGGGCAGATAGGTTAAATATTAAAACCAACTCATACAAAAGCCAGCTGAAGTCACAATGGGGAAAGAGGTGAAAGCAAATAAGTAATCATAGACAGTGACAAAGAGAACAAAATTTTGGTTCCTTGTTTTAACTGCTCACAGAAAACTCATCATCACTGCTTTCATCAAAGGCCACATGGTAAGAGAGATCCTAAACTGTAAGAATATTGTCCCTCGCTTTAGTTTTAATTTAGCCACTTATAAAAAAATTATCTCAGCATTTGGGTCTTGGGATGTTTTCCAGACTGTTGCTCAAAGCTCTTTTTTGCCTGGTTAATTAGAGCTTAGTCCAGAGCAGGGGAAAGGAGAGGAGGAGACCAGCATTGCCCTCCAGACAACTAGCAGCACCAGCTGTCACACAAGCTGCTGGCTCTTGGCTCTCCAATTGCTCATACAGAAGGAGAGTGCTGTGTTTTCCTTCACTGCTCCTCTCAACAGGGCAGTGTGATCAACTCCTTTCCCTCCCTGCCATGATGAATCTTCAGCCTGTGCTGCCACCTGCTCCAGTTCTCAACAATTATCCTGCTCACAGCACATCAGGTCCATTCTGCTTTCACCCCAAGGTGGGCTGATGGCCCGGATTTCAGGCAATTCTGTGCAGAAAACAAGGTTTGCTCTGGAAACCCCAGAAGAGTTGTTTCTGCATTCCTGAACTCCAGTACCCTGAACTCAGCTTAATGCCCCATTTCAAGTCACTTCCAAGCCACCACCTCCACCAGTTCTAACCAAGGACTGCAAGCAGGCAAAGTGTTCTATTTGCAAAACAATGAAACACCAACCAAGTCTAAGGAGGGAAAAAATATGTTAGAGTAGAAAAAAAAACCACAACAACCTGGCTAGTCTTTTAAACCGTGCTGTTAATGGAATGGCAATGCAGGCTTATGTTTGCTATTTGTGACAAAAAAGAATAACTTAACAGGGAATTGCTCTTCCATCATAACTTTGAAAAAACAGCTAAGCAGAAATATATTTCCCTGCAGAGTTGTATCAAACATTTATGCTTTTACAGCTTTGCTCTTGTCAAACAATACAGAGCAGCATTCCCAAGTTCCACTTGATGGAGAGAAGCAGGCTGTATAGATTGGCCTCAACACAAAAAATTAATGATATCATTGCAATTAATAAAACATTCACTAAAATCAAAATGTAAAATGGCTGCAATTTAATATAACCATGCTAATATCTCTGCATTTATTCAATTCCTTTGGTATGGCACTCTGTGAGAATTTTAATGATGTAGACCATAGTAATCAAATAGACAAGTGCAGAAAAATGACACATTTCTCTAAGCAGTCACTTTCTCATTCGAAGAAGGTTCTTTGTAGTAGAGTCAGGTCTACAGATTGAAAATCTAATGGAAACACTCTTTTTAGAGTTTCTAATTCTCGACTGAACAAATGTTAGTGTTTATCAAAACAGAAGAAATATACTGATACAGTTTAACTGGGAAGATAAAATATTTCAGAGCAGTAATGCATATACATTGGAGACATCATAAATAAAACTGTGTATTTTTCTCTTTTACCCTCAGTACCATTCACAAAACCACTCGGAGATTTGGGAATTTAGCTGGCTTGTGAAAAGCTAAAATTTCCCTCTGGTGCATTTATGAAAAGAGTATTTCTTTCTATATGGGTAATCTTTCTGAGTTTCTGCAAAAGCTACTTTTCTGCATTCCAATCAGTTACCAAGTCCCTAATGCCATTTCAGTGCTCATCATGTTGGAGATGAGCCCAGCAATAGCTGCCCAGTCACTTCTGGTGCCTAATGCTCACCTCTGTTGGTGTCACAGCACTGGGAATGATGTCAGGCAGGATTTCCAGAAGGAAGAAGTCAGGTCCAGGACAGGGCAAGGCATCAGCAAGGCTCAGAACACCACAGGCAAACATGCAGTTGGCAGCCAGGACAAGGGAGGAAGCCCCCAGCAGTCTCCCTGGCCAGCAGCAGGTTTGTCTCACCCTGAGCTCTCCAGGAGGCCAAGGGAGTGACTGATGCCTGGATTGGAGGCTATAAACCTTAATTGCCTCGGGCAGGACTAGTTCAAAGCAGAGAAACTCCAATTTCTCTCTACTATTGTGCATATTGCTTTTGCTTGCTGAGGCCTGGCTAGAGCATTCCTTCTTTACCCTGGCCCTGCATGCGCACATAGTAGTGCATATTGTCCCTTCTGTTAGATGTTTCCGTGAACAAATATGGCTTGGAAGCCTGGATTCAAATTTGCTCTTCTGTATGCTTGTAGCCAAGAAGGGAACAAGACCCAGAAGCTGCATATGGGAAGGATAACCCCATCATGGCCAGAAAAAAACAGGCAAGACCATTTCTCACCTTCACAAACAAATAACAGTGATCCAGAGCCTCTTCTTGGGATCCTTTTCTATTTCTGAGACACAGCCAAGAATCTGAGCCAAAGTTTAAGATGCAGAGAATTGCAGTTGTGTTTAGCTAACGAAGCTTTGTTCCTCTTTACAGCTGTTCCGCAGAAGGATGTGTCAATGATAGAGCTCATGAAGAAGGAATAAGAGATGCTGTCAGTTCCCTAGAAGTGCTGTATACAGAAGATCACTGTATATAAAGACCTCACTTGGCTACAATCATGCTTAAATCATCACAAAAGGGAAGTATGAGATCAGAAGACTTAGTCCCTAAATTCTGCTGAAGAAAATCAAGTTGCCAGTATGACCGCTAGCAATTACTTGGCTTTAGATCAATAGACAACCTTGGTACTTATCTGATCACTGGCAGTGTTTAGTGAAGCCAACCAAATCCAGGCACAAACATCCAATATACAAGGAATAATTTATTATAGACACTAATAGTATTTTTTCCTAAAAAAATCCTATTTGATTTCCATTATATCCATTATAGAATAATCCTGTGAACACTGAGAGCAGTAGTTTGGTGGGTTTATCTACCACAGTACATTTAATATGCTCTAATCTTTCTCCAGCCCAACTATACTATTGAGAGGTTGTGATTTCAGTGGGGCAGAGACTCTCTGAAGTGCCTTCAGACAAGACCTCCAAAGGGTGTTATCACAACAAAGACAAATCACTACCGATAAGATATTTGCTTAAATTACACTTTAGCTTGATGGCTAAAACCCATGAAAATATTGGTATAATACTGACAATTTTCTGAAGAGTTCTGCATTTGATTGAATTAAAAAAATAAATTGTAATATAAGATTGTATCACGTAGTGAGCTAAGGGTGAAAAGCTTTAAACCTCAGGCTTCTTACTAAAAAAAACCCCAAACATTTGCACACAACACGATTCATCATGTCTGCACAAGTGCAGGAATTACTTTAATGTCTCTAACAGAAGGGCAATTTAAAGGGAATTGGGTTTGAGTACTCCTCCTCCATTAGAGCCCAGCATGAATTTTAACTTTTATCCAATGCCTGATTTGTTTTAATGCTGAATGATACATGATTCAGCATAATTTTGTGTCAGGAAAGCAGGACCCTTTTTCATTGCTGTGACTTGGTAACTTAGCCAAAGGAAAATTTGAGTGGGTTTGTTGTTTGTTATTTTGGGTTTTTTTCCCCTGGTGTTCTAAATGAAAATCTGATCTCAATAATTTGAATCTAGGAAGTATTTAATTTTAAATACTGAGCATTAATGCATAGTTTTTAAACTAGTTATCCTTGTGCACTACAAGGTGCCCGTGCAGTATTGTCTTGATTTGGGATCATTGATATTTAAAGCTGCCTGCAAGCTGGAACAGAAAACAGACTGTATTCTGCATTTTTACGTATAAAAAAAATCTGTCTATTACACAGATTTTACACTGGTTTCACAGATTTGCAGTTTAGTAATGCAGAGCAAGAACCATCTTTATAGGAAAACAAGATATTTCTCAATTGATAGCTGTCATAGCCTACATCCATGGCTTTACAGTGATGTCAACCAGAACCTATATACCAGTTTGGAATAAAATGTTTTCCATAGGCTTTTTTTCATTGCAGTACTTACTTAAATAGCAAAAAGTGACTTAGCTCTACTGGTGTCAGTCAACTGCTTTCCAGTTGCAGCATTCATATTCTCAGAATAAATTGTATCAATTGACAGCAATTGTAGCTGTCTTCATTCTTTCAAGGACCTCATCTTGCTGCACATGCACAAATATATTTTTTAAAATCTCTAGGTCAAGAGGTTAATTATGCAAGACAGTGATTTGTAAAAATATTAGAGTTTAATGCTACTCAATAGTTGGAAAAGGTGCCTAAGCTTGCCAATCTTTCCAGTCCAAGGGCCTAGATATTGAAGGGTGAGATTTGCCTTGTGTACACTAGCTGTCTCAACAAAGCCACACAGACTTCTTAAAATGGAGAGGGATATATATATCCTCAGAAGGTGATACTTTCTATTTGCATTTTTAGTAGAAACATAGACTTTAGGGAGCTAAAACTGGATCAGAGTCATCTCATTAACAAGTAGATGACAGGAGTGGAATTATGTAGTCACAACTTCAATTTACCTAAAAATTCACTCTCTCCCTCTCCTCTGTCTACAAAAATACCTGTTTGTAATAGAATATCCCTGGAAAATTGATTAAATTCTTTTTCATAAGGATCTAGACCACTACAGACATTTCTTTCCTTCCCTAAACAGGAAAAGTAAGGCTACAACATTTTATTACCTGCAGACAGGTTTGTATTCTGGATCGTGTAAAGTGTGAGGCAGAACAATTTTTGCTGAAGTAACTTTGTTGTTGTGCAGAGGTCCTTTTTGAAATTTCAGAAAAAAAACCTGACACTCACTACACCCACACAGAGATGAAGGCTTGACCAGGAGAACAAACTTTCTGATAGTCCATTGTTGAGAGAGTAGAAGACATTGGGAGCCGCCAGTCGTGAGGCAGGTTTTTCTAGAGACACCGAGTGCAGCATGCTCACCAAAATGAACCCAAAGTCTTCCTCTCCCACTGACTGAGCTGCTACATGCCCACCCTCCACATGCTTCTGCTGTTGTGGACAACCTCTGAGGATGAAGATGATATCAGCACCCTTCCAGGGGAAACCCTTCCAATGCCTGTAAATGTGATGGCATTACCAAGGCTGATGCATTTACAAAGTATTCTTGAGACTTAAACAGCTCCCAAGATCAGCCAGTACAGTAAAAACCCACCTGAAAAGGTTAAATTACAGGCAGCATCCTTTCATTTCTCATTGCTGACTGAGGAAGAGTTAATACGTAACCATTGCTGGAAGTGATAGAGGAAAACTCAGGCAATATTTTCTCTCTGCACTTTGCATAAACAGGTCAATCTTCAAGACAGCCTGAATTTATTGGTAGAGCAAAGTAGCATCATTGCTTGCTTACTCACACCAAGATGGACATTTTAATCTAGCATTTTGCAATCCTTGCAGGATGCACTTATTCTATCTGCTGGTTCAAAGCCATCACCAGATAGTTGTTTTGCATATACAAAGGATTTGTTTGGGTTTTTTTCTGGAAATGGAAACTCTTTGCTCGCCTGCAAAGGGATGAAGAAAAATAACAAGAGTTCATTTCCTTTTGCAAAACATTGACAAATATTTTTTATCAAAAATTTTTTTCTCAGTTAATAAAACCTTTCCAGCTTCTTCTAGTATAAATTCTAGTACAAAAACCTCATTAGATGTTTGCTCCTTCTGCCCAGGGTCCTTCTGTGCATGCAGCAGTTAACCAAAAGATGAATAAACCCCATACGAAGCCTTAAAAATTGCAAGTTTACTTCTCTACTATACTGGTCCTGTTTCTATACAGAAATGATGTCTAGAGTATTGCATGGCAAAAGCACAGAACTACATGATCTTCGCTGTCGTTAGATCAATTGTTATGTGTTGGCAGTTTTCTCAGGGGACATTGCTGGGGACAGAGAACATTCCTTCATGCTTGTCTTGAAGTCACCTGATGTCTTGCTGGGATTGCTGTTGGCCAGATACCAATTTCTCTGGCAGGAGTAATTTGGGAATTGATCTACCACTAAAAGAGATGTTAAGGGACTGTTGCTAAAGGCTGTTTTAATACTAATAAGGAACACACACTAAAGCCTGTCCATCTTCTGGCCTTGAAAATATGTAATGTGGGATAGACTTTGCTGACATGTTTCTCTAAGTCCAATGTGCCAATGCATTCACATTTTGCTATTGGAAATGATCTCCAGACTCTATTAATGAGCTTGAACCAAGGTTCAATGGTTGGATGGCTACTGATTGGTCTGGATCAAACCTGGGGTGAGGAGTCTGTCAATAATTCACTGTATAAGCAATTAAGGCTCTCATTTGTCCTTTGGCTTGCTGGTTCACCACTACCAATCTAGCCCAGGGAAACTGGGAAGAACCATGGCCTTTTGAAACCAGTCTGAGAAGCCTGGCAGGCTTATGTTACACATGCGACACATGGAGTTTCATATTTGGTAGGACATGCAATGTAAGTTAATGTTCTTTGCAAAGAGTCAAAGTAATTGTTTGGTTCCAGTGTAGTATTTGTCATTCTCGTAGGCTGGACAGCTTTTGTCTCCTTGGAAACAGAGATATTCTTCCTCACTTTTGACCTAAAGGGCACATGGAGATGTTACTTACTTAGAGGAGAATTGAAACACATATTTGAACAAGTCATCTCCTAAACTGACACAACTATCGTTCCATTTCTTCAGCACCAACTTCAAAACTACAGTGCAGCTGCACAGAAGTGGACACAAGTCAGCCACACATTAGACAAAAACCACATCTATTTCACACAGTAAGAACCCTCTCTGATGATCCTCCAGTTCCTGCAGCTGGTTATCCACTGCTGATGACTTCAGACAGGGCTGTGAGCTTTCTACCAGCATGTAGCAGAAGAAGAAAATAGGAATGTCCAAGCTGTTCAAGGTCAGAAGTCTACACTGTTTTATACACTTCTCAAAGACAGACCACTCTGTCCTCACAACTTAGCCTGAAACACCTTCTGTGATTGCAGAGAAATTCCCTGAGAATAAAACCCTCTCACAGCAGCTTTCCCTGCTCAGTGTTTACTAGCACTCATTTGAATGCGAAGTGACTATTCCGTTCAACCATGTTTACAACTCTTTTGATTCTTTATTTATGAGCGTTCATACAAACGGGCTTTTTGTTCACACAAATGCTTGCTGAAGGGCTATTTTTCATATGAATACCTGCACTCAGAAAGAAACAAGGGTATTCTCTCAGAGCAAAAACAGTTGCTACCTGTTGCTGTTTGTTGGTTGCTACTCACGTATTCTAAAAGCTGCCATCATGCATTTTACGAAACAATATCTGGAAATTAGATGGCCAGTCACACGCAAAACCAAAATGTCAGAGGATTCTGGCACTTCTGCTTCGACTGAGTAATATCTCATGACCAGCTCTGTTGACTACAGTGGAACAATTCAAAATAAGGAATTACTCCACCAGGTAAAGCCACAGAATCTAGCCCAAACCAGAAAATAACTGTAGACTGCATGAAAACGTCAGAAACTCTGTAAAAATACTTAAGGACAGGGGAGTTTGGAGGTTTCTGGCTTTTTGTATTGGTTTGTTTTATTCCCAAAATAATAAGAATTTCTTCTCATTTTCAAAGCATTTTCTATGTAGCAGCAAAGCTTTGTACATTGACAAAAAATTTGTCTGCCATAAATAACATCACAAGTTCTGTTATCCTTCCTTTTTCTTCCCCAAGGGACAACTATCCTTAAAACACCAATGTCACCTTCTGCCATACTTAAAATTTGTATGACACTAAAAGCATGTTGATGTTAAACAAAGGATGTAAGTGAATAAATGACAGGATTTGAGGTCTAACCTGTCAAAAAATCTCATTCTATGGTGAAAGAAATCCAGAGTCTGATGCTGTAAATGAGTAGGGCATCTGCAACTCCTTACTTCAGCATTTGTTCGCTACACAACATCCCCACTGCAAAGGCTCCAGGCTGCTTTCTCTTACAGATCAAATTATTTGCATATAAAAAAGGTAGGATTAAGGAAAAGCCAGTTTTGCACTTTGGGAATATTTTTCACTTTATAACTTGGAGCCAAGTAGATCAAGTTTTATTTTCAATCTTGCTTTTCTGGTACTGGAGAAGAGGATTCTAAACTCTTTTTCTCAATGTGTCTGCCTTCATGTCCCATGGCCTTCTGGTCCTCTTGCAGCCTCACCTTCCAGTCCCATCCACTCCCAGCTGATCCTGCTTGCACCCAGCGAGCAGACAGCGACTGCACAGGAGGAGCTACACTTACACATCCCTACAGTTCAGGGATCTGTTCTGCCCTTTCTTCCCACACAGATTTCCTATCCTTCCTTTCTAGAGCCTTTCTCAATACTCAGCAGAGTGAGTCACTTCTCAAAACACTTCCCGCTCTTCCTCCCGGCTGGCCATGCTGTGCTCCCCACCCTGCAGCTCTCCTACACCCTGCCTGTGCCTTGGGGGTACCCAGGCCTGTCTGATGAGGGTACCTTACACTAGGATATATCTTGTCAAGACATACATAACATAATGAGATAATTTCAACGCGGTCACAAAAGCATGGAAAATTAGGAAGAGTTTGAGTTTTGCTGATTCCTCTAAAACTGTAAAATACCATCAATTTTAAAAGCTATGCTTTATCACATTCCCCACATGATCATAATTAAATGGATGGACATGCCTGTGTTTGATACAGAAGATAAAGTTTAATTATTGTTTTGTGCTAAGAAAAACATTGGGGGTGGGGGACACACGATAGGTGCAAGTGTAGTACTAAATTTCAGCCTTCTAAAAGCATAACTTTAGCCTCCTGCAGTTGCCAGATAACATTTCTGAAGTTGTGGAGATATTAAAAGGGTGGCAGTTCATTATGAAGCCATTTATATTTTGTCAGACTGTTAACAAGATTTGTGTTATCTGTACTATGCAAAAGGAAGGCTGCTGCAGAATTCATAATAACTTCTTACTATGCATGCCAAATTGTTGTTGCAATTGGCAAAGAGAGGAAAGAAATCAGATTATATTAGTAACAGCCTACATGAGTTGAGAGCCAAGTTACCCAGTCCTCTTCATGCTATTGCTTGATTAAATTCTTACTACATCATTAACCCATCAAATATTCAAATTATCGCATTCTTCAATATTACACTAAATTCTTGGAGTTAACAGAAGTCAAGGTACATGTACTTCTGATTCTAAACATGAAACTGTCTTTTTTAATGTATTTAGCACACTCTGATCTACCTATATTTAACTAACAACTCCTTACATGACAATAAAAATATATTAAAAATTACAGTCTACTACTACTACTGTCTATACCTACACATGCGCTGGTTTATATAGTGTCATCTCAAGAATAACAGTTTTAGCCATTCTTCTTTTGCTCCTTTCTCTCCAATATAGCTTCTGAAAGATGCCATTTGTCACCACTTTCCACTGTCTGCAGTCATTATCTGAAGTGTTAAGTGCATCACAGTGAGACCCTTCAGAAGGTGATAGTATATCAACAGGGAGGGAATATATTGATAGTCAGTGAAATTGAAACTTAAGGCTAAATAGAGCTGACAGGCCTTTGCTAAAATTATTTAACTCTTTTTGAAACAGGGATCTTGTGAAGCTGATATCCTGACACTGAGCACTATCACTATAAAAGCACTTACAGAAATGTTGTGTTTCTTATACATCTTTTGCTTTCAAAGTGCTATCTTTTAGGATTTCAAAAGCCATGCTAAATATGGTTTGGGATACTCTCCACTTTTCAAAATTTATTTCGTAGAAGGGAAGTTTAAAACTTTACATGCTAACTTTTCAATTTAATGGTACAAATTGACCTAACCAAGAAAGAGTGGCAGGCACAGAATATAACATAGGTACAAGGAAATTTTCCATAATGAAATGTAACAATAATCAGTCAGATTATGCATGGGGATTTCATTAACAATTTCCAAGACAGAAAATAAGGTGATATGAGTTGAAAGATGAAGGTTACAAACTTAGAGGTAAGACTGCACTTTTGACTGTGGAGGCCATCCATCCCTCCTAGACATCCTGTTCCAGACAAAGGAGACAAAGCTACAGCTAGTTAGAGATTTTCACCTCCAAACCACCAACAGGTGTGATGTCTCCAAAAGGACTGAAAGCAGTGCCAGATCCACAGCACTCACGCCTGTGCTGACCAGATTTAATAGCTTGGAATTGATTCTAGATAGATGGTGTCATTAACATAAATGTGACTTGTAGACAAGACAGGAGACAGAGGCAGTATGCCACAGCTGCACATAGGCTGGAAGAGCCTCTTAGAAACAAAAACACAGCACTCGTCCTGGTAGGAGAGGTGACAGTCAAATTACAAAACCTGAAGAACAGCATCCTGACCACACCAGGTCCTTCTCCTGTGCTCTTCAGGCTGTCACTCATGGCCATCTACTGGTTTGTAGTTAGAGGGTTTTTCCACATAGGCTACAAGTTTAGCAAAATCAACTACTTTACTGCCAACCTGATCACCAGTCTCATCAGACCCTCAGTGGTCCTGAGGATCTGATTTTTACACATTCAGCATGCACAGAATTGACCAAGAATCTTCATTGCTCTTCCCTGTGTCTCCCATGCCTGATTTCCACTAGCTTAAGTTCCCCTTCTGAATTTCCACCAACCACTCCTAAGGAAGCACCTTAAACTTTTGGAGGTTTGCAACATACAGTACAGACCAGCAACAAAAAACAAATTTGGGGTTTGCAACAGAACAATCACTCCGGACACTTGATTATAGCTGGGCTATTTGTTAATTCCCAGTTTCACATAGAAGACTTTAAAAACAAACTTTATAAGAATATTTTTTTAAAACATTACATTGACATTCACTGTGCTAAAGAGAATGGAGGTGTTAAAAAAGAAGGTTTTCCTAGCATTTAAAAAGTATGTTGTATATTCCAAAACCCAGCAACCATACTCTCATATATACATAAAGAAGAATTTGTCTAATAAATCCCCAACATGTTGCCTCAAAGTCTAACTAGAAACAGCAATTAAGTAGCTGTCTCCATCACCACTCAATATGACACTGCCACAGTGACATTTGAAGATTTAGTTGAAGCAAGTACATTCTATAACTGTTGTTGGCTTTCTTGAATATTGTCTTGATCAAAATCTTGATTTTAATTATTAATTGAACACAGTGAATAGTCCAATGTCAAAGCTAAATGAAGATTCTGTTTTTAGACTGTGGTCAAGTCTTCTTTTTACAACTTAGATTAGAGTTATAAATTCCTATAAATGCCTGTAGATGAACATACCATAGTATGCTTGACCCAGAGGTCCTTGTCCCTTTTAAAGCTGTAAGTATGTCTAAGCTCTTTTTTCAGCAACCTGGATTGATGAGGTTGTATTGGCCTTTCCTAGGAATTTTCACATGCTGCAAAATACCTGTGGGAAGTCCTTTTCTTTCCCCTGCAAAAGGCTAGAGAACGTTTCAAAGAAAAACATTCTTCCTACCCATCTTTATGTATTCACATTCAAAAGTTTAGAACATAAATCATTAATTTTTTTCTTCCAGTAGTCTTCATTTTTATGAAGCTTAGATAACTTTTAAAAAATTTCAGATCTGCTTGAGAAAACTGAATTTTAAATTCAAAGTCATTAAGAAGCTTTTAATAATTTCACTCTTCTGGTACCATTGTAGAAGTACAACTTAGTTTTTCACACCAGTTAGTTATATTAACATAAAGTATATATTGTTTTCACATGTAAAGGTATAAAGTGCCTAAACCGATGAATTGTGGATGTCACCGGTGAGCTGTGCTAGTAGAAGCCATACATAACCAAAACCTAACACTAGCATGCTACTGAAACTCTCAACTTTCAGTGAAGACCAATTCTTTTTAGTATTAAGAGGTAAAAACTATAATAAAAAAGGGGCAACACCCCCTAGAAGGACTGCGTTACTCAATATTTTCTTGTGCAGCAACTACAGACTTTGAGTAACATTATTACAGCAACTTAAAAAATATTGATCACAGATCCACCACTTTCACTTTTGTCAGCATTTGCTAGGCTCACAAGACAACCTAGCCAGGGTGTAGAGTGCTTTCATTTCCGGAGTTCCAGAAATTTCTAGCTTCTCTTAATTAGCAGAAATGAGATTATCCCTTACCCAATATTAGTGCCTAGAAATACTTCCCACATCCAGTAGCCTGCCCATCTTTAAACACAGCTGTTCAAGAAAACTAACACTGCTTCATTTCAGCAATCTGCCAAAGAACTAGTGGCAATGTCTAACAGCTTGTCTAGGTGACATCTACAGGTGTTTGTTGCTTTAAATGGTAAGTGGAAATACAGCCATTGAGAATATCTGACTATTTACACACTGAAAGGCAAACTGGAAAGCAATCAAGGAAAAGAAGAATGAAGAGGTACAAAAGTGACAAAACAAAGTACTAGTGAGGGCTGTGGGAAGTTAGGAAAGACTATCAACAGCTGTGTTCTGTTACATAGTTTCTAACAAATAACTCCTGCAAAGTAGGTGTGTTGTTGCCCTGCTTAAAGCAGGAGCAAAAATTTACTTGTGATGTTATACATATCTATCTATCTATCTATCTATCTATCTATCTATCTATCTATCTATCTATCTATCTATCTCCATGAATACAAAGCTGTCCAGGCTCCAAGCTGGGTTTGGGTAGGCCATGTCTAAGGCAGAAGCCAGGTCACTGTATTGCTCTGTAGCTTTAAGCCCAAGTAAATAAAGTGCCTTTGGAAGAGGAGCTCAGGATGCAGGTCTGTCCATACAAGTCAAGTAGAAATTGAATAAATCAGGAGATCTTTATTGACTTCAGTGGAGGCTTTGAATCAAGTTCATAAGATAATTCACTGTGTATTTCATAAGGTTTGATCTTCTGTTTTGTTGTTTGTTCTGTGAAGAATACCATTGTCTAAGAAAACCTGATACAAACCCTAGATGTCTAAGTTTTTGAGTGGGAATCCAGTACAACAGAAATTTTCCTCTTTAATTAAAGGAGGCTTCTCTTAGTTTGTAATTGGGAGCTCATTTTAAAATTTTAAAAGCTCATGTTTTCAAAAAGAAAGAAAAATGTGAATGGTAGTTTTCAGTCTTGAATGTAGTCTCTGAAATAAAAAGAACCAAGTAATTATCCTGTGCATCTTTTTTATATACTACTGGCAGACTTCCTGTAGCTGAGTGTGTAAAATTACATCTAAATTCCTCATTCCATATCCACATAAGCAGATGGTACATTCCCATCTAAGAAATCCTGACTTGATTAGTGAGAATGGTGTGACTTTAATGGTGTGTTTTTCAAAGGCATCTTTCATGGTCACTATTCAAACCAACAAATTTTTCAGGACTGCTAACAATAGCCTGCAAAGAAAGTATTCCTAGGGATTTAGATTATATACACTACTTATCATGAAAAGAAGTAGAGGAAGAAAGATATCACAAATCCCTGCCAGCCCATCTATTCACATGCCTTCAGCAGTCATTTATTGCGTGTTCCATGCCTTATCCATGCCCATTTGTAAATGATACAGAATTTTGAATACAGTACTATGTACATCTTGAGTGTATATTTTGACAGATGAATGAGGTGTAAAGGTTGTGAAGCAGAAGGAGCACTCTTTAGTAATCCATTAACATGCAGGGATTATGCCTTCCCCAAGCAAGTGAAATGACAAGTGTGTACTTATTTTACTCAATGACAAGAAATAAAACTGACAAACTGACATCGGACATGTTCCCTCCTTCATGTTTTCCCTACACCAATAAAAGCTGAGTGGACTGGTATATTAACTAAAAATCAAGTTAAATTGCTGTAGGTACCAAAAGTGTATGTAATAATCATGTTTATCTTCATCAACAACCTGACATCTGCGATCATTCTTGATCACTGCAACGCCAGCTTGAATGACATTCATTGTGAAATGCACATTAAAAAAAATGATATTTTTGTTGTTTAAAAAGATTAAGTAGAAAGTGTTGAGCATGCCAGCATTAAATTTCCTCTATTGTGAAAATCTAGCAAATAGATTGACTCTGGTTTTGCAACTTCCCCGCAAATGTGCCATTTAAAAATATAGTTGGGAAATCTTTGGATACAAATTGAAGTAGAAAATTATTTCGTCATAGTTTTGGCACTGTTACCCAGGTTATAGCTTGAGTATTTTCCAGTATGATTTTAACTGAGAGAGCAAATAGAAATATTTACATCATAATCATGCCAGAAGTTTGTGAAAACAAGGAAAAGGTGTGGTTGAGGGGCTAGGAAGGCAAATGCCTTCCATCTCCTGAAATATAACCAGAGATTCAAAGTCTGCTGCTCAACCCCAAACAAGCAGTGGGTATTTGGAGGAGGAAGACAGGCTTTTGACAAACAAGTACCTCTGGCAAGCGAGCTTTGGGGTGGAAATAAAGGTGAAGGTGGGGGTAAATCTCCTTCACTGCCCTCACAGGTTTGATCAGGCAAATTTCGCCACCTGTAAAGAAACTCCACAGTTGTTTCTTAGTAGACATAATAAAGAGCTAGGGCTGATGAGGACTACTGGACTAGCCATTAATAGGCTCACCACACCCAGTGAATCTTTGCTGGACAAGCAATTGCCAGCCAGACAGGGAAGGGTTGGATTCCTTGGAGTGGGCTGATCTTTGATGTTGCTGAGTTGGCGGCTTCCTATTCCTTGTTTTCTTTCTTAGAATTTTATGCCTTTTCATGTCAACATTTTTCCTCTTGAATCTTTGAACTGCCACCTACCCCCATCTCAACAACCTTTCTTATCTCACATGGCTGCAGGCTACGTGCTTTCTCTCAGCTGTCTCACCTAGCAGTCTGCTTAGCAGTATACACCAAGTTTATGCAGCTGTGCTGAATCGGAATCAGCCTTGGATCACAGGCAACTCAACCCAAAGAGGAGAGTGACAATGGCCAGAGAACTCCAAGACTTTGTGCACACTTAATTAGGAACTCTTTGAGTATGAAGCAAACAGAACATTAGAACATTACAAAAAGAAAAGGTAGAAGAAAGAGGAAAAATATTCCCCATGGATGTCAGCACAGGGGCTGTATTTTCAGGGTATTTTTTGCTCTATGTTTAGTTTCTTTCCCCAAGACAAACCCAGTGAGCAGGGACATTAGAATGTGAAGAAATCACCAGGAATAGAAGACCTGTCCAGCCCTGAAACTGAACTCTGCTATGTGACAATAACATCAGTTAATGCTTCAGTTACCACACAGTTCCCAGAGCACGTTTAAACAAACTAGACCAACACATCTCCCACACAGCAATACAGTGGAGCTGTGAGGACAAAGAAAGGCCACTTTCCAGAGTCACCTTCTCTACCAACACCAGAATTAGCATTGTTCTGTCTCTGTTCTCTCTCTCATACGAGATATGCACTGAGTAAAGGCTTTGGTCCTTTGAAGAATAGCACTCACTAGGTGCCCTCAGATGCAAGGTCTGCTTCTCCATTTCAGTGGGGCCACCACATCTCATGTTTTGAGTGGGAGTTTTACTTTTTGGTCCTGGCATAGAGACAAGAAAAGGCAAAGCAAGAATAAGATACAACATGCCCTGTGCATCCTCCCACTGTTGAGACATGCAGTCTTGGTATACTGCCAGTCACAAAAAAAAGAAGGGCTAAAAATTTATGCTAATTTACCCTCATTTACCCTGAAGGCCAGGAGCCTTCACACAGTGATCAGTAGACATATGCAGACTCCTATAATAATTCCTTCTTATTTATCCAAAACACATACAGAGTGTAAGTGTTGATGTGGTAGAGAGTCACAGCAGCTACACTAGGTCACCTAGAAGCTCTCTGCCTTGAGGAAATTCAAGAGTTAATGGATCCTTTTGGACAATGGACGTGGCTTTTGGACCATGGATTATCCTCCTGCCACACTGGCACTTTAACATATTTGACCAGGAGCTGTTGAATTGCTTTACACTTTAATGCATAAGAAAATTATATGTTCTTTCTTAAATTTTTCAGCATCATTATTTTAAAAGATAACTTTTTGCTATTAATGTCTTCCATAGAAGAAACTTAACAATAATAAATAAGGTCTCCTCTCTTTTTTCTAGTGTACTAATTATTTTTTTCATTTCAACACAATCAAAGCTCTCTAACTTATCCTCATTAAGACAGATTTTTAATTATAGTTGCATGCAAATACAGTTGCATGCACCCACCACATTATAAATTTGACCCCAGGAACTTAAACTCTTTTCATTATTTATGTAAGTAAGCTTTTATTTAGGTTTAGAAAACTAATTACATTTTTAATTATGAATATCAGTATTTTGTTTATCCGTATGAATATACTGGAATTTCATCCAGTTATAAAATCTGCAAGCTACAATTAACACACGTATTTATTTCCAAAAATAAAGCCGGATGTGTTTCAGATTTTGCACAAGTTATAAAAGCTGATTTTCTGGACTAAGAAATTAGACTGCACTGCATTAATTATTTAGTTCAATGATTTGCATATCACAAGTAAAAATAGGTTCTTTCACTTTCTTCTCTCTTACCAGCTGTAGGTGTTCTACTCAAATCTAGTGCCTCCCCTGACTAGTGAACAAAGTAAAATGAAAAACTCAGGAAGTATGTTAATGGAACAGAACTTAGCTTAAGTACCTCATAATTTTATAGAGCTGTAAACAATATTGCCAATCTTGCTCTCCTTTTTCTCAAGGTTAAACCCATATGTCAGATTTCTTTTTTTGCTCAAAAAGTAGCATTACGCATCAGTGCCCAAATATGACCCAAAGGGTGCTGGACATGCTTCAGCTGGAGAACCTGTTGATAGAAGTTTGTTTTACATTTCACTGCTTTTCTTCTATGTTTACATTTTAGAAACAACATGTGAAAGATCACAACTCTGAAGCCACAGTGAAGTAAAACATTAATAAGAATAATAACCATGGGATCATGAGACGATGCAAGGAATCCCAGAAGTGTCTTTTCTTTGCTCCAAAGTCCTTGTGACTGTGATTCACTTCCAGACAGAACCAGCCAAAAAAAGACAGCTCTCTGCCTTAGGTGCAGTGAGATACTTAGTTGTCTCACTGCCAAAAAAAGTACCTTTACTTAAAAAGCAGATTCTTAAAATACTGATTCCATTGACTCACATCCCTGTTGCTTGTAATTGTGGAATGTTAGCCATCTTTTCAGTACAGTTTCCTGATCAGATTCGTCTTGAATTATGATCCTCATAGGACAAAATGATTTCAGTTTAAACAGCAGGATTAAGAAAATAGGTATCAAAGTAGTGACTTATGAACTGGATTTTTAACACTCTGTCGTGATACAAGTTTCCCTCCATCACCTGTTCAGCCCATAGAGCTGTATCCAAGCCTTCCTGAATATCTGAGAGACAGGCCTAAAAACAACCCGAGAACTCCTCACTTCAAGCTCTACTCTACCATAATGGGAGCCAAAAGCATGTGGAACCCTAGAATTGCACTGGAAAGTTGAGATCTCTGATGTTCTTCAGAAGAAATATCTTTTTCTCTGCAAATTTTTTACTGACAAGCAAAGACAACCAAATGTCTTTTCTGGGGGAGGAATATGTCATCCAGACTGATCTTCCTAGTTTTGTTCAAGAGTTGCAATAATACAAGATTCATAATTTTATGTTGAGCTATGCCTAGAGTTTAGCAGATTTTAATTAAATATCTTTTGAATTTTAATTTAATTTAATCTAGATTAACTCATGTAAAAAAAACTTAACATAAAGGCAACTTGTCAAACCTATTTGAGATATAATATTAGAATGCGGTTCACTCAGTCACTGCAGAAAAGTGAGACAAGTCTAATTTACTATATGCTGACCAAGGAAAGAGCCGAAGTAATTATTTCTTTAGAATTTTGAGTTCAGGAAAATACAACAGTCACATATATAGAAAGTCTGAGTTTGAGACCTAAAGATCTCACAGTCAGATAATATTTGCATTAATCTCTTCAATGACTTTTAATTTTTCTTGTTCTGAAAATATGTGCAGGTATAAAAATGTAAATCTGGAGGTTCCTGACAAACACCATACTACACAATGCCAATTAAAAAGGAAATTAAATTGTACATGAAGCAGAAGAAAATTCCTTGTGACATTATACGGGAGGGAATGATAAAAGAGCTATAATCACATTATAGAAAGAGATGTAAGTTTTCTATTTTAAATGTGATGAGAATTAGACACTAAAACTTCAGAGACGGATGACACAAAACAGAAAATAAAATTAGGTTTACTCTAACATTGAACACTGTTATTGTAGTATGACTGTAGTATTGCATACAAAAACTGAAGTGATCAAAGTGTAAGTTATGATTTACGTGATTTACTGATTCATTCTGTGTCCTTGGACAATTTGTTTAAGGAAAACATTTTGAAAAAGTTTAAACATGTAAATGTGAACATGTACTTCTGCTTGCTCATGTAACACATCATGGAGGGTAAATTGTCATAGGAGAATGGCCAGCTATTCCTCCAAGTTCAGTGAGAGTTCACTTGAATCAAAAGTGAGTAAAAACCCAGGATTTGCCATCCTACCTATTTTGCAGAAAAATCCAATCACACAGGCAGGCTGTGGTAATGGATACTTTTAGTCAGCTTTCATTTGAAATATTTCCACTTACGTGGAATGTCAGGGAACATCCCTGATTAGGTGTTCCACAGTTTCTCCTTCTATTAAAAATAGCTGAGTGTTTGATTATTTTTTTACTAGTTCTTCATGTGATCCAAGTTTCTATATGTAGAGAGAAAGAAACCCATAGATACCCAGAATAACACCTGCGTGCAGCAGAACTCGGTATCAAAATAGATTAAGTTGATGAAGTCATGCCTAAAGAAAGAAAAAAAGATATTATATGTGAGGTATTTCCTTGTCTTTTAAAAGTCTAAATACAAAGTATTATACGTATTACATAGGTCTGCAGCTTCAATTGTGGTAGATTATACTTTGTAAAAGGCCTTTAGACCCAATACAGAATGACAGAAATGACATAAATATATTATTCTACAGGGGACAAGCAAAGCTGACCATATTCAAACTATTTTAAAATTGCTTCAGCTAATAATATAGAAACAGTAGAAGAAATATTTTTTTTCATCAGTTTGAAGCTGATGACGTCCATGAGTCACACCAGATATACTGAGCCCTGTCAGCCCAGTAATTATAAAGTTGTTACTGACTCAAATGATAGCTGACGAGGTTGGTAACCCCCATGGTGTCTTTACTTGAAAAGCATCTTTCCCAGTAAGAATTTGGAGCTCACCCTTAGAAACTCTCTAGTTTTGCATTACTGTATATGATATATACATAATATATATATTATATATATAATATACATTATATATTTTTATAATAAATAT
>VWZV01002534.1:637649-762650 GCA_013397155.1 Irena cyanogastra
TTATATATATTTATATATAATATATGAATATTCATAATAAATATTATATATAATTTTATATATAATAGACATTTAATATATTTTATATATTATATATATATATAAAATATATGCATATTTTATTTTACATACTGTTAATTTTCTGCTTAAATGCTATAGTATGTTTTCTTTAACAAGCTCTACCTCTGGGAGTAAGTTGACATTAACTGTTAACTCTAAACCCATGAGCATCTTTCACTTGTGTGTCTACTGTCATGATATGATACAGTCCAGCAGTGCTAATTTGGGGCTGGACAGTGACAAGATATATCAGCACCTGGTTTTGATGTACCAGAATGTGTTTTTGAGCACTGGAGCTGTTCTGGGCTCAGTGGAATTCAGGCTTAGATATTAATTCTGATATGAATGTATGTGAACAAAGAGTAATTCTGATATGGAGGTACATTAATTGATTTTGACCACATATTTCATGTGTCAATACATTCTTCTATATAATCTAATTAGATTCTTTTTTCTTTTTTTTTTTTGTGATTAAAGCACTGAATTTAGAAACAGCAAATACACATTAAGATCCAGACTGTGACAGATGGCATTTGAAAAAAAATAATTGAAAGGTGAAAGGCAAAAGGTTCTTAAAGATCCATTGCTAAACTATAAGCAGGGGTAGTCATTAGGGATTCTTCCTCTTTGCACAAATATAAATCAGCTATTAAGAAGGAAGTTTAGTGGCAGCAGAAGTAGAAAACATTTAAAAAGTAATGAATTTACCAGTTTACATTTGATGTGAAGAGCAACAAGTTCCACTGCAGGCTTACCTTAATATATGAGCATGCACAGCTCCTCCAGCCTCTGCTGATGCAAGTCTGGTGGGTTTGGATCAGTGAGTAGAAAGTCATTTATTGCAATCATTAATACAGTTGTGATATTTTGATGAGGTTGATGGGTAGAATTTGCATCAAAGCTGGGAGCATCTCAACCTTTTTACACAGATGCATAAAAATTGATGGCATTTTATATGTGGCACCATCTGCTTTTCATAGGTTTTGTCTTTTCTGGATGTTTTTGTTTTAATTTATTCTCCATGGAGAATTAATTACTTTAATGTTGAGCTTGTTAATAGGAAGAAAAAAATATATAATACAAATAAATTATACAGTCAATTGTATAATACAGTTGTATGAGAGGATTTATCTGTTGAGATAGTAAATAAAAATCTGAAATCCCCTGATTTTCAGAAACACCTAACATCCAAATGCCACTGTCTACTCAGGTAATTTTGGGCAGCTCCAAGGAGCATTTCCTTCCTTGTAATAATCTGTGGGGAGATTATTGTCTTTATTGACATCACCTTCTCTTTCAGCTCAGAGCACACTTCCAACCTCACAATCAATTTCTCTCTCATATTTCTGCCCACAGCAGCAGGCATTATTGCCTGATGGGAACATTGTAATCAAGCTACACCAATGTCCTCCAAACCTTGAACCTGTGCCCAGGCTGTGAGTCTGGTGCCTCCACTAATTAACTATTCTAAATTTAGCTGTCAACTTTAATTAGGAAATCCATTGTCTCCAAATATGTGACCTGATAAAAGGAGACATGAGAAATATCTAGGATCAGGACAGCATGAAGCATCAGCTATGAGGTTTTCATCAGTTTCAGCCTCATATCTGTGAAAATTAAGGATGCCCAGTCCCAGATGGGATGGGGTGCAGCAGTGCCTTCCTGCTTTTACAGGGCTTAAGAGTCCTGACTTCTGTCAAGTCCCTTTCTATTATCTCACCCTGTGAGCCAGCAGGAGGGAAAAAGGAGAGGAAGGAAGTGTGCAGTCATCTCTGCATTTTCTCTTAACTGTCCAGAGGAGCTGGCTGCCCAAGGTGTGTGCTCACACTGGGATCTAAGAGAGCCACTACACTCATTAAATCCAAACTAACTCAGGCACCGTGGCAGGGACAGCATGTACTCCACAGCAGGATGCAAACAATGCCTAAGATCCTAAGTCCCTGTGTTCTCTCCTGCCCCAGCTGCACCACCATCAGTTCTTGAAGAAGGCAATGGAAGGGTAACTCGGGCTGAGCTGCTGTCATGCTGGTGCTGCTCTCTGTTTCTCTCTAGGACAATGTACCTTCACTACGTTCATTCAAAAGGATGGCAACATTACACACTGATCTTAGAAACAGAATTTTCAATATAAATATATTTAAATTATATATTTTTTCAATATAAATATAATTTAAAATGTAACACAGTGAAATTTTGTATGTGGTTACTGCTGGGGAAACACACTGAAATGATAATGCTGCAACACAACAGATACACCCAAAATTATAAGAGATATCAGGTAATTCTGCAGCGTCCTAATATTAAAAAATGATTGATTGTGAAGATCTGACCCACACTGAGACATTTCTCAACTGATCAAATGGTCTTTTATCTAAATGTGAGCTTTCTAGGTAAAATCATTTGATGTTTTCTATATAGTAGGAAGAAAAAATCCTGCCAAATTCTATTTCTCAGTTGTGTGAAATAAATTTTCCATGGAGCTCTGCCATAGTTAGGCTTATACTGCTAGTTGACATATAATCTTAAATAAGTTTATTTGGCAGTTGAAACAATAGAAGTCAATGAGGACTGTAAATCTATTAATAGTGAAAAGGTACTTGAAATATTTTTAACTTAAGCATAAAATAGTATATGTACAGGGAAATCAATTGGTTTTGATAAGTCAATAGGCATCAGGGTAAAATGTGATCTTTCCCCTTGCAGAGGAAGCTCTAAGTGAGAGCTCATTGCAAATGATCTCTAACACACACGAGACATGCAGATGTAACCACCTCACAGCCTCAGCACCCACTGTGCTTGCAAACAAGCTTTGTTGAGGAAACCTCTCTCCGAACTCCACCCCAGCCTTTTCCTCTCACTGCTGCTCCTTTCATTCATTTCTGTTGCACCCCAGTAATCAAGGACTTCAGCAGCAGAAGCCAGTAATGCTTGAACCTATTTTTCTCTCTCATAACATGCTCCTCTTGTGCTTGTTATAGAGTAGCTTACAAATGTTTGAGACAAAGGAGCACGGTAGAAAGTAATTAATATATTTACTGGTTCAGTGTGGGAAGTCAGCTGTCTGAAATGACCTTCCTCAAATTACTTTGCATGTACCATGTGGTAAGAACTTGCTGGTAGTCTGTAGTTTGCATCAGCTACTTCCCATTAATTTCTCCTTACCTGGGGTAACTGCAAGGTCTTTTGAACTGACCCCTACACTCATATCTACTTGTACATAAAACAGAGAGGTTTTAGTATATTTTGCTAGCTGTCACAGCTTAGATTCAAGCTGTGTTGGAGTCTGACAAATGCAATGGATTTTTTCATGGATACTCATTTATCTTCATCAATACATTCATGTAATGGATTCCCACAGAAATCATTCTTCCCAGTGTATTAACAAAGGCTCTTCTCTATTCTCCATCTCTTTATGACGCCTGTAGCAATTACATTTTCTTTCTCAAGGGAAAATAAAAGTGTAGCTGATTATCTTACATTTTTGCAGTGAATTTCCTTCCTTGCTTACCACCAAAGTCATTTCACTCAAGTACACCAGAAAGACAGTGTTCATTCCTTGAGTTCAGAGGTGAAAAGAACAATTAAACTGTAATTGTATGCTCACCTTGTTGCTGAAAGTGAGTCTTCTTATCTGGGACAATGGCTATTAAGAAAACAGTCCCTAGTGTTAAGTCACTAGGAGTTTTGACTTGTTGGCAATAAGAGTGAAAAGAAAAATTAATAAGACAGCAACTGATGCAAAACCTTTGCAACTTCCCCCTCATCTAGAATTTACACGTGTTCCTGTAATTTATCTTCATTACTCTAACCTACTTACAACATGCTTCATATATTTTGACTTTTAGCCTACGTGACATTTCTTTACTATCTGTTTATCAAGCTTGCATTGAGGTTTAACAGCTCGATGTTGACACAAATACCTAAACTGTATACTGTGTACAAGGACAAGAGAAAGGATATTACTGGAAGTGCCTGTGTGTGTACCTGCATATAGGTACTAGTTACTGCAGAAAGGGCTGCAACACAGGAGAAAAACAGCCAAGCTAATATGACATTTGTGGTGGCTTTTTGTTTTCACACAAGGATATGAACTGAATTTTATTATTTCATTGAAGGGCACTTTAACAGCCAAAATTATATTTAACTTCTAGAGTGAGACTTGAATGTGACAGTATTTTATTTTTGGTGTCTGCAGACCAAACATCAATCACTCTCTCCATGTTTGAAACAAGATGAAAGAGCAAACAATGGAGCAGAAGTATTCTGAGGCTAAAACCTCTCAGATGTTTGTGAATATACAAGTCTGTAAATATTGATGATTCTTGGCAATAAAAAACATTCCTATCAATTTAGCTCCTGGGAGCAGGGAAATTAAGCCAGATTTCACAAGCCTTTCAGCATTAATTGAATAATGAGATCAATTAGCAATTACACTAAATTATTAAGTGAGTCTTATACATGCCACTACATTATCTCATATATTCCTCCTTGTAGGCAACCCTTGCCAGAGTAATCAAGCCCAAAGTATTAGCAGAGACAGAAGTGGCTATCCTTAACATGTAAGAAACCACAGAAATTGGATTTTGAGGGCAGGAAATTCATGAAACTCAAATGAGTTTCTTCCAGTAAAAGTTCCTGCTTTGCCTAACAAATCCTAGAGCTACTAGAAGAAGAGTGAAAGCTTTGCTGTGCTCTCTGCATGACTGGCTGTAGTAGTCCAAATAATATCAGCTTTACTTATTCAAAGTTCATGTTGGCAAGCCTGGTGCTTTTGTCTGGATATGTTTTATGGATACAGATTCAGAATTTGGATTTATGTGCTGCCCTGAGACACGTATGTCTTTCAAAGGATGTTGGTTCCCCCCTCAGTTTCATGAGTGCACTTGACTGAGATCAGTGGGAGGTGCAGGGCTGGCAGCCCTGTGGGGCTCTCACTTTGGCTGGGGGCTTTCTGTCCTCTCCACAAGGAAAATGCTCCAATCTCTCTTGCCTGCCTGTCTAATTTTTTTCTTCCTATGAAGGACAATCAAGCAGAATTCTTTTCATATAGAATTACCCCTTTGCTCTCTGCCTGGCATGGACCAAGCCTCCCCTGCAGTCTTTCCTTTTCCTCAGGCAATGAGTTCTTCTGCTCTGTGCTTGGGGTTGCAGCTTTTATACTTTATTTTTCCTGGCAATGGGGAAATGAGAAAATGAGAATATTTTGCTTGCTTGGACTCAGGAATCCAGTTGGTAGCACACTGAGGGAGGGAAAATGAGCTGAAGTCTATGTACAAAGAAGGGAAAATAGCTACAACAGATGGAAAGAGCACTAGCAAAGCCTTTGTGGTGATTTTGGACCACAACATCCTAATTCATGCTGAAATGTGGGAGATTTTAAATAGTGAGGGAGATTTTAAGTAGTGAGGGAGATTTTAAATAGTGAGGGAGATTTCAAAGATTACAGAACAACAGACGTTATAGAGGAGCAAGAGGCCCTGGAGGGAAGCTGAAGTTAAATCATAACAAGGAATTTTTAGGCATACACAGCAGCAGGTGCTCTGCTAAGGTCTTGTCTAGGAAGGAGTTTGGCCACCACTGTGGTTTGTAACCAATATAAATTCTCCTGTACAAATAGTGTTCTGTGGAGTTTGTTCTCTAGCTTTCACCAGGTTACTGCGAAATCAGAGCCAATTTCCAGCCTGGGAAAGGATCACATTTGTGCAAATTACGAAGTATATGCTTTTGTCTAAAATCTTGCTAGATGGCCAATTGTGACACAGTGCTGAGAGCAGATTTAGCCTCCAAGAACAGAACTAATCAAATACCTTAGTAAATAAATTTGCTGGACTGCTACTTTTGTAGACAACAAGCAAGAGCTCTTTGAATTGGCATTAAAACCACACAAGCTCTTTAAACTAGTCAAATTTAATTGCATATTGTACTTTATCATGAAAATAACTGTTTTCTTAGTATGTACTGGGAGAGAGAGGGAGAAAGTTACTTCAGAACTTTCAATAAAGCATAACAGATGAGAATCAATGACATGATGGAAATTATTTCAGTGCATGCAGATAAGACTGGGAACCTAATGTGCTCCATAACCACCAGGCAAAATAAGCTATTAGAAGTGCAAGCCATGTTACATGCCCAAAGAATCTGTAAGAAATCTACTGGCATAAAAATATCCTCACTGAAGTTCTTGTTATTGATTTCCATGTTTCATTAAATGCATTAAAATTACACTGCCAGTGAGTGCTCCAATATTGCTGTGATAGGCACTCCATAAATTGCGTTAGAAAGCCACAGGTTTGGAGTAACTCCACATCTGCACTTGTGCAACACGTTGCACACAGCCCTGCACCTCATTTGCACAGAATGAAAGCTGGCAGCAGTGGAATAGCACAGAGCTTGTAGTAGCAGCATACTGAATACATCCATTCAGACTACAGATGTAGCAGCCTGCAGCTCTGCTTTTTAATTTTTATCTCCAACATGTGATGGACAGAAAGAATTTTTCATTTATATCTTCACTGAAGAGGAAAAACATTGGAATTATGACCTCTTTTGATTCAATTCACTAAGAGTATTGATTTTCTAATGGAATCTGAAGTGAGCCTGTTGATTGGCTTCAAGGGGGAACAAAAGTTGTTGCAGTGCTGAAGAAGGAAGCGAAGAAAATTGTAACCTTATTCTAAAAGAGGTATTGATATATTGCAGCAGAGGTAAGAGGTCTGGGGTATATTCAGATTTCTGAAGAAATTGCCATACTGCTGGTTTTGGTTTTCTTACTTTATGGATCATCCTTCCTTACCTGGTGCTAGTTATCTTGAAGAGGCAGCGGACCTCCAATTGTTTAGAAGGTGCTCTGCAGAATGAATTTCCCTACATTTTCTTTGCTGGAAATGTAAGTATTTACACTTTTTAGACAGTATATAAGTTACTTTATGTGATAATGATCATAATAAATAACTGTGATTAACTTTTGTACATCACTAGAAAGATCTTATGGAAAGAGGGGATATTCTCTCATATCCTCTTTATAAAAATATCCTCTTGCAATCAAGTTTTCTGTTCTTTTAATTACTTGTAGACACTAAAACTGACTTGAATAGAAATCTTCCCTCATTTTTCATAGCAATTCACAAAAAAAGGAAGTTTCATTATTCTTTTTATTTCCTGGAAAAAAATTCTGAATTCAAAAATATCACATCTACAAAACCGTTTTCATTAAAACTAAAAATAAAGAAAGAAATACAAGAACTTATCTGCCAAATAGAGAGAATTTAAAAACCAAAATAAATTTGTTTATCCTCCAAACTATAAAGAATCTGCTAAAAAGCAATAAATTGAGACCACTCAAAAATAAACCACTCAAATATCCATCAGAAAATAATTTTATGAGAAACTAATTGGTCTAATGAGGTTTTCTCAGTGAAAATCTTTTAAATGGCAACGTTGGTGCTGGTCAGTGCAGCATCACTGAGGACAGTGCATAGAAAGAGGAATTGTACACACGAAGGACCCACACACTGAGCAGGCAGACGCAGCGTGTGTTGATTTTAGCTTCTCAATAAACCTTTCAGGACCTTCATTTTAGGCAACAGCAACCTATTTGAATCAAAGTACACATTGCAACTACTCACTATGACCTGTTCCCTCCCTGAAGATCTCTCTTCCCTGCTCACAGAAGGTTTCAGGACCCATCCTCCCAGGAGAACTGGTCTGGAAAGGCTCTGGGGATCTGTATGTGCTGCATGTATATTTGTATATATGCATAGTACACATATAGTTGTGATCACAGGCATCCATCAGCAGCGAGTTCCAGTGCTTTGATTTAAAGAATTTGTGCTGAAAAGGGACACAATGAAATTACTGTATGACAAAAAGGAGACAAAGGGAAAGTGTTAAGAACAGGAATTATCTTCCCTAACTTTCATGATTTATAAGTTAGTCTAAGCTATCTCTGCAACATTTACATCCTAGTCTAAGCTATTTATTTAGGCTCCCTCTACAGTCAACGAAGAGATGGAGACATCTCCACAGGATATTCATCCTCTCTCTTTTCCTCTCGAGTGACTCAAGGTGGGATGATTCATGTGGCTGTGTGCTGCATGAAGGCATGCTGCAGAACCATGGCTAGCTCCCTCAGGAAAACACAGCAGAAATCTCGGCCTAAGCAAATCAAACTTTTTTCCCAGGCTTATTGTTTACTTATATAACTGTGAATTTGTCTATGTGCTTTCCTCTGTGTAACCAAAAAGCCCTCAAGCAGCAATGTCTGAGTGTGCTATCTCCACCTACCTTAGTCTCTTTGCACACTAAAGGAACATAATTGGGTCATCAAACTCTCTCATTCTGGCTACTGACCTGTCTATTTTTTGCCGTGCCTTAAAAACAGAATGGATTTTTTTTTTCTGATTATTTCCTGAGGCGAAGCAAGTTTCTATGCACTTGATTGTCTCAAGGAATAGTTCAAACTATGTTTTATTTAGTGGCAAAACCAGTCTAAGGCATTTTCACTTTCACCTAGTCTGGCTAACCGTTCCTATTCTTGTGCAGATTCTTCTGCCTCCTTTAGATGATGATGCTGTTTGTGCTACCTCAGAGAGAAAACAGAGTTTTTTTTCTATATTTCAATGAACATGGATACAGTCCAACACTCAGGTGGTTGCACTAGCATAATAGAGTGGCTTGGGAGAAATGTTCAGAAATCAGGGAACTAAAGGAGGAAATGTTTCCATTGGCCTTGCTGCTGGTGAAAGACCAAGGTTATCATATCTATTGATAGGCACCTACAATCCTTATCACAGCAGGTCTTTCCAGGTGGGAAGGAATCTTTTATTTAAGGTTCCCAGTTGTAGGGTGCCTAGAGACACAGACTACACACAGTCACCTTAGTGAAAGTGATGAAGTCACTTTATCCCATTAAAAATGAGTTAATTTTTTTAAAAAGGTAGCTTTAACACAGAGATTTGTGGTGAGTGAGTTATTTAATCCAAACATATCTGATATCAGATATCATCCATCTTCATGCAACCAGCTGACACAAACACCATGATGTGTGATGGTTAACTTGACAGAAATACAATCAGAGGCTCACACTTGATCTGTGTCCAGTCTGTCTTGCCAGAAGACCTGAGCGCACTAATAAACACAGGACTTCAGAACTGCTGTTTGGCCTCAGATTGCTTTAAGAGGAATGAAAAATGAACTGTCAATTGACTCTACACACAGGAAAATTACCCAGCCTGTCCTGACCCCTCCACCAGGCCAGCTGCAGCCAAACTCACTTTGCTAGAAGCCTCTGTATTAGCTAGCAGTAGAATCATTAATTTTTCTGAATGATCAGCTGGATAACAGCCATAGCAGAAACAAAAAAGAGCTTGACTTTTATTCAGAGAAAAATCTCTGCAAGGTTACAAGTTGTTGTTTTTTAACCACTAAAAACTTCTATTATTTAACCTTTAAGTTTTCTGGTAATGCCTCTCCTCCTGCAACAAACCCTTAAACTAGTTCTCCCCAACAAGCTGCAGGGACCATTTGGAAGCTGAGGTATTTCTTAAAGAGGAGAAATATAGGTAAGGAGAGAACTTCCATCATAACACCCATCTGTGCTTCTTTAGTGCCTGGTATCAAAAATTCCCATTAGACTGGCAGTGCACAATATATTCAGACTGCTCTCCCTTTTGTCCTTGACATGCCTCTTATATGTTGTGGGCCAGAGGGACTGATGAAGAGATAGCAACATCAGTTTTATGCCAGCAGCAGATTTCTCCATCCCAGGTCAATCCTCTGCTGCACATTAAAGGCTACTTCAAGGTCCCTTTATGTTCCTCAGGTGGGTGGACTTCAGCACAGGCTTGAATCTGACCCTCAGAGGCCATTGCATTATTTGAGTTCTGTGATTTGTGTCAGCTTTAACGGTTGCTGTTTGGCTAAAATCCTGCCTGCAGTTTGAAAGTTCAGTTTGAATTTTGCCTTCATCTCCCTGTTTGATCATGACTCTGTCTAAAGTCTAATTCAACAAATCTTACTTGCCCTCTTTCTCTGACACTTGTTTAACTCCAGTGGTTTAACTCTGAAGCTTAGACCACAGTGTTCTAACTAAGGAGGAAATGAAGATGATGAAAAGATAGTGGTAGATTGCATATGGGGAGATTATACAACAAATTAAATCTGAAACATTTTAAGTGCTGTTGCCGCAACTGGTAAAGTTGACTAACATTAGTAGGCAGCACTTAGGGGATCTGTTCTTTTAATTGTAAATAGTCTGACACTTTATTAAAAATCACTCCATAAATCTCTTTTTTGCAGTAATTAACAGTTCTCTCCTATCTCACTTAACTGCTGTTCTGTCTGCAACACATACAATGAAAATATAAAAGTCTTTTATGTGTCAGTAAAAGGAATGTGTATCTTTGTAGCATTGTGCAATCAAAAGGGTAAATAAAATTTTCATGTGGCAGAGGAAATCCTAGTGTTTTCGTATGTTTTCAGTTATGTTATAATTTTTGGTTTTAACAATGACTGTAGTATATTGCATCAAGAATGCCTCTGCTGCTTCCTAAAGCAGTTGGACACACTTGACAGATTATGAACTTTCCGACTGAAAGAGTTAATCCTGAAAAATCATTTTTGTACAGCATTTTTTCTAGTATAAGACACTAAACTACTTACTAGAGCAAGGCATTTCTGGAAGAAGTTCTAAGAGACTGGTAAAAACAGAGATGTAGCGCTTGAATACACTAAAAAAAAACCCCACCAATTTAAGAACAGTCCTTGATCTTGATCTTGATCTTGAGGGCTTGCATGTGAGAACTGCTGGAAGAAGCTACCACTACAATGCTTGCAGTAAATGTGAAAGGGCCCAAAAAACCCTAAAGGGGTTGAAAATACAGAAGAGGGAAAACAGATTCCCTTAAAGACAAATACAGAATATGCTGTGTTTTCACAGCCAAAATTTCAGTATCCCTTCCTCCATTGTGCCTGTATACTTTCTAGGTAGCATTTATTGCTGTGGCCACTTTACCCTGTAAGAATTTTGAAATTTAGGTCATTTAGATAGTGAAGTATTCAAAATTTTCCACAAATCATGTACTTTATCATCATCTGCATCTTTTTGTGAATACAGACAGCTCAAGCTACAACAAGGATGATTGGCTACCTACCATTACAGGGGGAAAAATGCTTTGTTTTTAAATGGAAAACAAAATCTTATAAAATTGAGAGCAAGATTCAAACTTCACTCAGAATGAGATCCTGAAACGAGACACCAGAAGACAAGAGAATTAAAAGCCCCTGTCTCTGACACAACCAAGCCGGCTCACTTATCTTCTATGCAATTCATCATTTTAAAGTTTCTGTATGAATGGTTAAAATTATTAAAATCAATTAAATATAGAGGCAGAAGATGGATTGTTAGCCCCATCACTTGTATGATTAGTATTTCATATGTTGTTCTTGAAGAACTGATGGCCAGCTATCAGTTCTTGTTTTGGTAAATTGTCCATATGGTGATTTTTTCTTATTTGGAGCATCCTCTCCTCTTACAACATCCTAGCAGATGCTGTCATGTGCTCATACTGAACAACCTTGAATGCCTGAAATACAAACAAAGATTTGTACTTCATCACTTCTACAGTCTGACAGAAGAGGCTTTGTTTACTTAAACATAAGGGCTGGAGAAAGAAATGCAACTCCAAAGAGCAAAAGAA
This sequence comes from Irena cyanogastra, assembly GCA_013397155.1. Classification (NCBI taxonomy): domain Eukaryota; kingdom Metazoa; phylum Chordata; class Aves; order Passeriformes; family Irenidae; genus Irena; species Irena cyanogastra. The sequence continues at coordinate 649,406 of VWZV01002534.1, forward strand.
TGAAAGAACTTGTAAGCTACTCTAGCCGTAAGTGATGAAGGGCTGTAAGAAAACAGCATTATCAAAGGTAAATGCTTAGGGAATAAAATAATTATAAAAAGTAAAGTTTGAGGAGTTTTAGTTTCAGAAGATTGAGAAAGGTATACCATCGTGTCACAAGGAGGGAGCAAGGGAATAGATTACAGCTGTTTGTTTGACAATGCCACAGAACAACTAAAAAAGAAATGCATCACAAGGTCTAAAATTGCTTTTGGTCATTGTTATGAGTTTGTGGGGAGGTTTTCCTGTTCTGGTTTGTTGTGTTTTGTGGTGTTTTGGGGGAGGGTCTTGAGGAGACAAACCTTTAGGACTATACAACCAGTCTTAACTTTTTGTCTTTGATCAAGAAAACTTGATTAACTTCTTACCCATAAGCTTTTCTGCTCTTTGACCAAACAGAATAATCTATATAAAATATAACATGTATAATATATAATAGATAGTAGGAAGTATAAGGTAAAAAAAACTATATATTATATTGTATTATGTTGTATTATATTTTATATTTTATATATTATGTATGTTGGTTTTCACTGAATTAAAGTTCATGAGACAGCACGGTGCACAAGCCACCCTTTGCAGACCCTGGCAGCTGGGACAGATATCAGTGTCTTCAGGAGCAGTGTATCTCCCTCCTGGCTGCAAGAGGCACTGCAAAGGTTTGCATTGCCAGTTCTGAGTTACAAAGAGAAGCTTTTGCTCCTTGGTCTAAACCCTCGCCCTCCTGGGAAGCTCAAGGCCTTGAAGGACAGTTCTCTGGCAGAGACCAAGGGTCCATCTGTCCTGTCTGTGACAGTGGCCAGGAGTGATTGGCACTGTTAGAGCAGAAGTGCTCTCAGGTTCCAGCGACCTGGAGGGGACTCTGAACCAGAGGTGCTTCCTTGTTTCTCAATAGCTGTTGAAGGAAGTTCCTTCCCTACATCTGTCCAGTCCGCCCTGTGTTACTACATCTGAGGGCAGGGGGATACACAGTTTAAACAGAAGCAGTGTGAAAAAAATGTCTCCTGTTGATTGTTTTGAACATGCCATCTCTCAATTTCATTTGATCTGCCTTTTTTTTTCCAGATAACAAGAAACAATGAACAGCTGCTACAGCTGCTCCTTCTTCACTTACCCTCGTGATCTGTATTGTTGTGGATTCCCATCACAGCTACCTGATTATTTTCATTGCTCAAGAAAGAAATGTTCCAAACCTTCTTTCTCCTCTCAGAACTTTTTGTAGCACCACTAAGTCCTTCTTGAGGTGAAGACGACCAGCTCTAGACTACATTTCGAGATATATTCACAATGTGGATTAATGGCTTGAGAATTTTTTTTGCTTTGTTTTCTATTTTTTCCCAGGAATTGTTACAATACACAGTAGGGGTTTTTATCCACTATTGAGAATTGTACCAATGTTTGAAAATACCTATTATTATAACCACAAGTTGTCTTTCCTGCATGGAAATAGGTAGTTTAGGATCCGTTGTCTCGGACTGTTTTTCCCTTTGTGTGTTACTTCGTGTTTATTATATAAAATGTAATCTGTCATCCTATTGCCTGCTTAGTAACATGATATTTTTCCCCAGCTCTTTGCAATCAGCTTCCATTTTTATTACCCTGAATAATCTCTCATCACCATTCGTCTCCTTGTTCTCCATCCTTTTCCATTTCTGCATACTCCAAGAGACAGTGCAAAGATCCCAGTGATCTGTGGCTTTCCTCCATTGTGAAAGACCAAACATTCATTCCTTCTCTTTGTTTCTTGCCTGTTAACCTGCTGTTAATCTATAATACGACTTCCTTCCCTCCCACAGACAGCTTAATTTCTTTAAGGGCTCATGATACCAACTGCCCCCAGATTTATCACAGAGTAAAGGAGGATGATACTTATCTACTTTATAAAATGCCTTCACATCTACAGATGAGAAATGCTAGATATTAATATTAGCTAGGAAATGCCTAGATAAAAGATGTTATAAGAAATGGAACTGAGGAGCAGGAATTTGAGAAATGCATGGTACCATGAGAAGAGGGCTGGCTGCTATACCAAAATCAGAGTTGTACCCATCTTAGCCTGAGGCTTTTCGAGTTTTAGCAGAGTTATTGCTAGACTAATTTCTCTGCGTGTAAAATGGGCTTCCAACTGTGATTGTGTCAGGGTTAAATAAATGTGGGTCTGGTAGCTTATCAAAAAGGTGCCAAAGAAAGATGAGTCTGCTAGGCTGTGAGTACAGGTCCTGACAGATTTGTGTATTAAGTTCCCAGAATCTTCAGTGGTTCAGTCATCTGACATTTCACTGGGGGATTTGATGTCTGTTGCTTTTTATTTTGCTAGGAATTAACCTCTAACAGCCTGGAGATAGAATCACAAAAAAAAAAAAAAAAAAAAAAAAAAAAAAAAAGTAGCACATTTTCTCATTCTCATGTGAATTTATTTCCACTTTATTTCCAAATAAATTTGAGTATTGCCTCCTCAAAATTTTCCCATCTTGTATCTCATTCTGTTTTTAATAAATATTTGCACGGCTTTCCCCAAAGTAATGTGTTTAGCTATGTAGTGCATCACCATAATACAAATTAAAAGTGGGTTAAAATGTCACTATTAGAATTTTTGCCTAACCCCGTAATGAAGGTTGTGCCTTGATCAAAGTTAGGATTCATTCCATCTGCTCTTCACATCAGCTGGTAGCACTCCACTGATTCTAAGAGGATGCTTTTCAGTACCTTAAAGAGCAGAAACACTTTTCATGATTTGCCTCTGAAATGTTACACAAATGACAGAATGTGAGATGGAGTGACAATGTGAACAAAAGACAATCTGACTGCAGGACTGAAATGAGATGTAAGTAATAATTGAGTAGTGTATGGGAAATTTGGGAAAATAAAATTTTACAGTTATTTTAATTATCCTTTATTATATTAGCTATACTCAAGGAAATTGGTAAAATTGTGAATTCTATTTGGATAATGCCCTTGGTGAAAACAATCAAAATATGCATTGTGAATGAGGAAAAGAGTTTTAATACCTTGTTTTGGAATCTAAACTATTCAAATCACATTTGCAGATTTTGAAGTTCATGTGGCTTGGTTCCTTCCGGTGTTATGCACAGCTGAGGGCAGGGACACCTCATTGATGTCACACTGGCAATCTGCAACCCCTCTCAAAAACTCCTGTCTTCTGCTTTTGTGCCATTGTTTCAGCAAACAGGGTTATAAATACAACTGGCCTGGATCATGTATCAGGTCAAAAATGAAACCTCTGAGTGCAAAGAAATAAAAAACTCTAAACAGTGTTTGAAACAAAACTCAAAAGACCTTCAGAAGTAGAGTGGTTCAGGACAAGATTGATGTTCAAAGACATAAGGTAACAGGGCCAGCCCATGTAGTTCCTGGCTGCTGTAATAAATCTCCCTCTGAAGCACGTGGACAGTGGAGCAGGTGTTAACATCCCAGCCCAGCTCGGATGTTGTTTACATTCCCTTGCAGTTGAGAAGAGATTTGTCATTAACACATAATGTCAGCCTTTGTAAATTCGGAGAGGTATTGTCATCTTTTCTGCTCCTGTCTGCAATGCTTGTCATTCACAGTCACCACACAGGTCTCCATAGATCTTCTCTTGGTCTACATTGTTGAGGAATAGAGATCATAATAGTGATTTAAACAAGTTCTGGTTTCTTATTCTATTTATTAATTATATTTTACTTGGTTTATTTATAAATACAAATGTTTATGTCTGTATAAAATGTTTCTAAAAGAATGTTTTGCATCTTCTAAGCACTGCTTTAAAAATACATTTTTTCAGGTTGAATCCTGACAAAGTGTATCTGGGGGCAAAAATATCATAAAGTGGTTACATTTATTTGAATACCACTCAACTGCCCAGATTAGTTCAACTTGTCTGGAAGGAGATGTAATTAAGCACAGTAGATTGAATGTTAAATTCAATAAATGCCTCAGTAACTTAATGAAAAATCATTTCTATCAAGGATAGAAGTCTGTAGATTCAAAATACATTCATTCCTTCCCATAAACTTGATCTACAAGAATCCTCTCTTCAATTATTGAAAAAGGCTGAAAACAGATAAGCTCGTTAATAAAAACTGGGAGACCCTGTGAAATCCCATTATATGTTTTCCTAATCTATATAATAGATTCATCCATGTGATACGTTTTTTTGTCATTGGCAATTTCTTGATATGTAACTAGTATGCATGGAAAGCTATTTCTATGTATAAGTCACATAAAAGGTGTGAGACTAGACCAGATCATTTGTTGGATCTTCATATTTCTTCAGTGAGAAAAAGGGAACTACAATAGCAGCTTTGCAAGTGGTTGCAATTCTGAGACAGAAATTTGTGCATCCAGATTACCATAAAGCATGAATGATAGAGATCTCATTATGTGATTATGCAAATATGCATTAATTACACAATTACAAGCATCTATGATGATGAAATATAATTAATTGTATGACTTGGTTTACTTTCTGAATGTAATGCCATTAGTTACTAGAGGCCCATAGATGTGTTTCTTTTTTGATTCACTGACATTTTAATATTATGGAGGAATTATGAATTAGTGTAACAACAGATTATAAAAGCAGATGGAATAAACTTAACTGAAGCCAATATGATTTACAGAGCTTTAAACTCAACAGTTTGTGTATTTATCCAGTTATAAATGTTTTGCTCCATGATGAAGAGTTCTGTTTGGAATGAAAGTTTAAAAAACCAGTGATGTATCTGGAAAAGACCCTCTAAGCATGTGTCTTAAAATGTTAAGCTGTACTGACCCAAAACTAAGCAGTGGAAGGTAATTTAGGGCTGCCAAAGACACAGCTTTACTGGCCCACTCGGGAAGTAAGGGACAGGCGTTGCTGGCTGGAGACTTGGAGAGTACAATCTAGTTAATTTTCCTTAAATGTCCAATACAGTAGTCCCTACTGGAGACCCAAATATATCCTGCTTGCTGCAAACAACAATCTGGGGGCAGATTGAGAGCTTTTTCAGGGAATTTATCTCTTTCTGTTGATTACAGGAGGAGCCTTAATGTCTAACTCAAAGGCAGTGCACTCTGTAGAGGTGTTTCATAAAGATGAATCTTCCCTGTGTATGTGATGCATGCTTGCAGGAGCACTGGGTAGGTATGACAGCTTAGACAAGTGAAAAGGGGTGGCTTGTTCTATTCACTAAAATATCTCTTACGTGTTTAGGGTATAGGTCCCAAGCTGTGACACAGCAGCTTTGAAATTCTCTGCTTGGTCCATCTGCCCTGAGTGCTGGGACTGATTGCTACCTGTGTAGGACAACTGAGGTTTTCCACAGCCTCTTCCCAACTTCTTGGGCCCAGTGTATGTCTTGTGTGAAACTCTTCACCATCATCTCCATAAAAATCACAGAGTGGTTGAACTTGGAAGGGACCTCTGGGCATCACCTGGTCCAATTCCGTCAGCTCAAGCAGGGCCACTTAGAGCCATTTGCCCAGGACTGTATCCACATGGCTCTTGAATATCTCCAAGGCTGGTGAGTCCACAGCCTCCCTGGGTAACCTGTGCCAGTGCTCAGTCAGCCCACAGTGAAAAAATGTTTCCTGATGTACACAGGGAACACTTCTGTGCTTCTGCTTGTGTCTCTGGTCCTGGCACTGGAAAAAAAGCCTCTCTCCATCCTTTTTGCTGCCTTCAGGTGTTTCCCTGAGCCTTCTCCTCTCCAGGCTAAACAGTTCTAGGTCTCAACCTTTTCTCATAGGAGAGATGCTCCAGTCCCTTCATCATCTCTTTGTTGGGCTCTCTCTGGCATGTCCATGTCTCCCTTGTGCTGAGCCCAGAGCTGGACACAACAGGTATGGCCACACCAATGCTGAATGGAAAGGAATTATCAACTCCCTTGACCTGCTGGCAATGTCTAATTCAGCCTGGGGCACCATTCACCTTCTGCTGCAAGGGCACATTGCTGCCTTGGCTTCAACTTCCACCAAGTCCTCCTGGTGCTTTCACACCAACCTGCTTTCCAGCTTTGTGGCTCCCCAGTACCTGGTCTGGTACTGGGGAGTACCATCATTGCCTGGTTTTTTTCCTCCCCAGGTGCAGGACTTTGCTTGTAGAGGTCCCTCTGGATAGAAGCACAACTTTCTGGTGAATTAGCCATTTCTCTCACATAGTCTCTATACTGTATTTTACTTTTTACCAATACACAGATTTTCTGTCCGACACTGAAAATTCTTCTGCCTGACAAGGAGAGCAAAGTAGGATACTGCCTTAACCAAATCATTGCTCTTGAGCTCAGGCTTACTCCAGGCAAACCAGGAGATTCTAATGAATCCTGCTAATCAGCCCCTGGCCTTTGCATTTGTAATGAAAGTGATACTGCAAAATGCAAAGAAAACCTCCTCCTCCCCACTTCAAACAATCACATTGTAAGGTCAAAATGTAACTTTTCCTTCTAACCATAACTGAATGTTTCACAGCAGAGAATTGGCAGTTTTTAAGACAGCAACTATTCATAAAATGCAGGGAAGTTCACTTGTAGGTCTAGCAAACTTTGGATGAAAGCAGATGGAGAAAAGGTTGCCATAATCTAATCTGTCTGTTCTCTATTTTTTCACTTCAAATTTAAAATCTGACTATCTTTTCATAGATATAAAAATAAGTTCCTTTCTAAGTCCTCAGATGGAGCATTCAAATACTGATTACAGCACTAAACCTGAGGTGTACTTTTATATCAAAAATGTGAACATCTCAGTCCAAAAATTAATTTGACTTGCTTGTTCAGAATACAGATAATTGAAGACATTTAAGAAAATGCAATTATTAAAAAGCAGATGGCTCCTTATGATTGATTATTTTTAAAAGGGAATAGTCTTCTAAAAGAATACACCTATTAGAACTCAGCTTGGGCAGAGGTTCTTGAAGACATCCCTATTTCTTTTTTGAAAATATATTAATAAAAATAGCTTAAAACTGTATTCTTTTAACATTTTTGTTGGCCATAATCTTTTTATACTGAAATCATTATTAAAAAACCAGTAAGACTCAGACTAGTGTTAAAGCAATGCTAAGTGCCTCTGAGTATGTTGATTAACAGTGTTTATCTTTCTTGGTGATGAACTTCTGGAGCTTCCTCTGAGGTCACTACTAATTAGAAGCTGATGTCATGGAAAATTCATGGAAATTCTCCTCCATACTGCTGACAACACAAGAATTATTGTACATTATTGTACATTAACACAATCTATTCTCATTAACACCATCAGTAACAGATCTCTGTGCCATTTCTCAACAAAAATATTGTCCTCTTCTTTTGTGGCAGTAGATGTGACTCCACACCAGCTTCTTTATTGCTCCAGAGAGATTGACAAATGCATGTTTTCTACTGAAACACATACTGAGTCTCTTGGGGAAGTCTCTTCTTTGTGTCAAAATAATGGATGTATTTTCATGGAGAAGTTGTAGCTTATTAAATGTACTTGCTACAGAGATCAAAGGCTTTCAGTTACTGTTTGTGTATATACAAAGTTACAGTTTGTGTATATACAAATACAAAAAATATGTATCTATATGTGTGTATATAAATACATAAATAAGTATATATTTATATACAAGCTAAACAGAAGTCAACATTTCCCATGCAAACTCATCTGTCAGTTCAAGAAGTAAACAAAAGTTCAGCTCTCCTCTTCATTTGGACTAAGTGCTGTGAGCCAGGTTTGCTTCACATTTTCAAAATTTATGGCACTGTGTTTCTTGCCAAAAATTCTTAATTAGATCAGAGGAGCAGCAAAACTGTCAGATGCAATAGCAGAGTACAACGAAGGAATAAAATATTCTGGGGTTAATTGGATAAGTTCATTCAACCAGTTTTGCCAGGCTACTTTTCTACAATGATCCACAGGCAGATAATGAGGATAGGGTTTTTCCTCAGTAATAATAAAACTGATTCCTCCAATACATTTCATTTACAAGAACTCGGAAATCGTTTATAACCAACAATCATATCCCCCTTCCCACAGTACACATAAATTGTGAACTTCACATGAACTCAATTGCTTAGAGAGTACTTTGGGTATCTCACTTGTATGAGAATTTCATGAGAAGTGCTGCTGGCTGAGTGCTGTAGTGAGGCTGAGACCCAGTGACATCTCTAGTTGCATAAACTATTTGAGCTTTCATGTATTCAGAAGAAGGCTGCAACACTTGGAATGGCAGAGTAAGAGATGATGGTATTCAACTCAAAAACAGCTGTATTTCTCAACTGATTCCTCCATTTATTTAGAGAGCTCCCATAAAATATGACATTTGGGATGTTTTACTTGACACAGTGTACCAACACAAGAACACTTCTAAGTAAAACCCAATATTTTTAATAGAGACTATATTTTTATGGTGAGAATTTTTGGTGACAATTGTAGTGTTTTCACTTGGTTGTCCACCTTGTAATGGATTCAGTGCTCTAGGGACATATCTAGAGGGAGAGCAGGACATTTGATTCCCAGGGTATTCGACCACAGGGAAGAAATAAACCTCACAGCTTCATGATGCAGGAGGCAAAGGCCAGCCTGTGCATTATTTTAGAGGCCTTTCCAAACCAGAACTGAGTCCTAAAAACGCAGCACAGCTATTCTGTAAATTAGTTGCCTTTTGTTAAGCCCCAGCACAGCTGGTCAGGATGGTTCTGCTAATGTGATGCTTCACCAAATCATCTCCTAGCCACAGGAGAATGTTATTTTGTTACAGAAGAATGAGCACTGAGATATTCCCTTCTGAAAGGAAAGAATAGAGGAGTCTTGCCATTTTATCTAAATTTTATCTGCTGATACAATGGCTTGTACTCACAACCACTACTGGGAAGTTAACAAATAATTTAAAGTATACCCTATGTAGTTCACCTACTAACGTGAGTATTTTATTAAAAAAAGTTAGAGCCAAAAGGTGTTTTGAATACCCCTCTGTGATTTCACTAGTTATTTGGGAAGGCTTTATTCAGAAATAAAGGGCAGTGATCTTCCAGAGGTTCAAACCGACATTCATCGTTCAAAACACTTTCCTGTCAATTAGGGAACAGCACAAAAGAGACCTGTGTTACATCTGGTTCTGCTAGATTCTACACAGTGAAAACCAACCTTGGAGAACTAGGGCTATGAGCAGCTGCCTCAGTGGGAGTGGATGTGCAGCTGGAGAGGAGCAGAAGGAATCCTCTTTACCATGTTTCTGTGTCCGAAAGGAGCTCTGGACTCACCTGAATGCTGTCGGGAGCGCTGCAGCTGCACACAGCTCCAGGGTATCCTTCACTTCTTTGTGGTGTGTCAGACACCCCCAAGTCCTCCTCTCCTCTGCAGGCACAGTAGAAGCCACATGTGGCTTTTCTACTTGTAGATGCTTTCAGCTGAGAGCTGCTTCTAGAAAGCATTTAATTAAGCTAAGCCAGCACCATCAGCAAAAATGGAAAATTAAATAACAAAGGCATAAAAGTAATTCCTATATTAGGTACTAACACTCACTCAGCCTCCTGATCTTCTGAACTGAAGAGGAGAAAAACTGCAAGAGGGTGGTCCCACAGAGAAAAAACAGAAGTGGGCTTGTCCTTTTATTTGACAGGATACACAATGCCCATTACAGCCTTTGGCCAGCCCTGGTACTCTGGCCTGCTATTGCAGATAGTCTCAATCCAGGGTTTTTTTGATAATTTATTGTAAATTAGAATAATCTTTTCATTATTGATTCAGGTATTGAGAAACAAAAAAATAGACATAGACAATTAAACAAAAACAAAGGCAATCACCTTTCATTCCCCTTCCACAGGTTCAACTTCAGTCCAAAACTACTCCTCCCCTTTCCATGTCTCTTCTGGTCTTATTTTCACCACACTTACCTCAGTCCTTTCCAGTCTCACTGATGGGGCAATGGGCAGCACAGGAGGTGGATGTCAGTGCATAATAGTTTCTTAAACCAGTCCCTGTTTCTCACCCTTTTCCTCCCCTCCTCCTCACTTGTTACTGCTCTCAGGTCGTTTTCACATCTTAGTGCCTCTGAGCATAAACCACAGTCAGTGCAGAATCACTGGTTCTCCTTACAAAGATATTTGTGCTTGATGGTAATAAAGTCTCAGAGCCCAGAAAGCCCAACAAATGGTGTCCAGGCTGCTCAGAGGAGCAGCTGTGCCCTGCCTGTATCAGGCTGGGACTAAGCTCATGCCGTGCAAATTGCTGACAGCAGCTTGTACCCAAATCATGGGAATAGGAGGAGGAAAAAAGGCTGTTTTCTTAGGGTGCCTCCACCCATAGCCTCTGACAGATTTGCTGCGAGAGACAGGAGCATTCCCTACTGTGTTTTGTGCACATGGTGAGATTTTTGAAGCAGGGCTTCAGAGGTGCTCTTTGTGAGAAGTCACCATTGAACAGAGCCAGTTCCAGCTGTCTCCAAAATAAACTCGCTGCTGCCCAAAGTGAAGCCCATCAGTGGCACTGGTGGCACCTTGTCCATGGCATATTTAACAGAGGGTAAAATACATTGCACAGCATCTGTGGGAGACAGAAACAAGAAAAAAAGTGTCTGCAGACACCAAGGTCACTGAAAAATATGTGGGGGGAGATATCTGCAGGCACTGGAGCAGATATTCCTCTGCAGCCTGTGGTGCAGACCATGGTGAGGCAGGATGTCTCCCCCACAGCCCATGGAGCTCCAGGAGGATGCAGACTGAGGCGCCTGCAGGAAGCTGCAGCCTGTGGAGACCCCACCCCTGGAGCAGGCCCTTGGCAGGAGCCGTGACCTCTGGAGAGGAGCCCACAAGGGATCAGTACTGCTGGCAATACACATGGCCCATGAGGGACCTGGAGAGCAGCTTTGGAAGAGCTGCAGTCTCCACTGAGCCGCATTGCTGAAGTTCGTGAAGGGTCACACACCATGGGAGGGACCTCATGCTGGAATGGGGAAGAGAATGACAAGGAAGGAGTGGCAGATAGGGGATATGAACTGAACACTCCCCCCGTTCCCATCCTCCTGCAGGGCTCAGCAGGGAGGAAGGAGATTGAGGAGCTGAGAGTGAAATTGAGCCTGGGAAGAAAGAGAGTGAGGAGAGGGTGGTTTCAGTTTTGTTCCTGTTTCTCACTAGCTCTATTTTTAAGTGGCAATAAATTAATCTTCCCCAAGGTGAGTCTGTTTTGCCCATGATGATAATTGGTGAACAGTCTCCCTGTCCTTATCTCAACCACCAAGATTTCTCATCTTATATTTTCCCCCTGTCTTGCTGAGGAGGGAGAACAGCTTGAGGGGCACCTGTCAGCCAGCCAAGACCAACCCACCACACCCACACAGCTGTTGCTGTAGAGGACATTCCCACAACGAGACAAGCAAACTCAAAATTACTCAGCTGTTTTGCAAGCAGTTACCAGGCTGCAGCAGTCACCTGCCATCTCATCCCAACTGTGCGCCTGAAATACAAACATATCTTCAGGACTGGAATATGTGGAATGAGGTGGAATACATGGAGTGAGGTGGAATTCAACAGCACACAGAAGAAGGTCGTGCACCATGACCCAAAAGCAAGAATTTCTGAAATAAAGGAGAAGCTTATTCTATAGCAATAACAGAAGAGGTGAAAGACCTGTACCCAGCAGAGTAAGGGTTACAGTGAGCCCTCACTACAGAGGGGCCATGAAACGAAAACAGTGATCCCAGGAAGCATTAAGTGAGGCCTTTCTACCGGGAGAGAGACTTATTACTGCCATTGCACAAGAACCAGATCAGTCTCATCAGGAACGCGGAACACAGCCTTCATTGCCTGTTCTCAAGGGAAATTGAATTCGTTGCAATACACACAAAGGAGGGCTGCTAGGATGACCAGGTGAATTGGCAGACCAGTTTGCAATAAAAGCCTGAAAGGCCTCAGCAAAAGTGACATTTAAAACCAGGGAATGGATTTTTTTCTGTATCTGTACTTGGGAGATAAACAGGAGGGGATTTGGAAGGGATGGACGGACGGACGGACGGACGGATGGATGGATGGATGGATGGACGGATGGATGGATGATTGAGAATAGCATGAAGGAAAAAGACATTTGAAATACAGGGTAGTGCTGGCAGGAAAACAAAAAAAATATGAAGTAGGAAGGACATGAAAATTTAAAAGCTTTTCAGAAATGATGAAGCAGCTTTTCAGTAGAAGGAAAAAATGCAAGAAATATATGTTAGTTTAAGATGGTTCTTGATAAATTTATGAATGGAATTACATGTCCCATACAGGACTACAGAATTTCCTTGTTTGATGACTCCCAGCAGTGTCTCCAATCATCTGCACTGACCTGTTTTTATTAAATATAACATATATATATCCAGACTAAATGATTTGTGATGTGTTACTGAATTCCATAGTATTACAGACTCCATCAGAATTCCTCAGTTTTAATTTAATTTTAAAAGCCCACCAAAAAGGTAAGGTTTAAAAGGATATACAAATGCATATAAGAAAATATGGACAATCAGATATGGGAGACAGATTTAAAGAAATGGTCATGCAAAGGAGAAACTAAGGAGAAGTAAGTTGAAGAGAAAAAAAAGAATGTACAAATACTTAATAGAACACTATGAAGGGAATGAGGATCAATTACTGTCATTAGTCAAAGAGATTGATCAATAAATGCTAATAACTAGATTAAAATGCAGCAGGGAAAATTTATAACTGGAGGAACAGTGACATAATTAAACAATCTGCCAGTGAAGGTTACAGCATTTCCATCACCAAAGATATTCAAATCTATTTTAGAGTAATGAAATCCATCCACCAATGATTCAGGCTGATGGACTGAGATGACCCAAGAGGCATCTCTTCTGCCACTAATGATTCTAGTCTTCTGCAAGCACACTGATGCTTAGTAGGAGCTGCACTTCAACAAAATATTTCATCTTATTTTTACAAAGAAACTATGTCATACCAAATATCAAGTGGAAAGATAGCTACCTGGTTTTTCCAATTAGTAGAAAATTAATGGTATTTCAGTTATCTATATTCTGGAATCTTTCTATTAAATATTTCAACTAAATCTATTCATGCTGTAGTTTCTCCAAAAATAATTATTTTGGAAAGCAAATCCATTCCTCTCTCATGTCTAGCTTTGGAACAACTTACTGTACATATCTATCTAAAATATTATTCATATGTTTAAGGAACAGTAAAAAATGTCACTGGTTTCACGTAAGCTTGCTTTCATACATTCCGTTATTTTTTTGCATGTTAAGTGTGTTGAAATGGACCTTGCATGTGGTTTTTATTTATTGGAAATGACACAGCACACACTACTTCCAAATACATAGTCAGTGTTTCATCCCTAGCACCCCAAAGTCTAATTAAGATTATTCTCTCTTTTGCTTCTTCTTGTTATTCTTCTCTAACAGCCATGGCTCATCAATACCTGAGCGTTGTGTCTGCGTGGACCATGCACACAGAATTCGTGTCATTATTAGGGAAGATACTAGAATGGAATGTATCCACTGAAATATTCATCAAATGTCAGACTTCAGAACATTTAGAAATCACTGGAAGAATTAGGCTGGGTTTTTCTGCCCATTTAACCAAAAATACACTGGTATCCATTAAAATAAAATCAGAAAATAGAAATAAATAATGTACCTTGTTTATTTTCTATGGACAGAAAGTTATGTAAAACTGACATCAAACTATCTCAGAAAAACCTTCTCAAGATGATGCCATGATATCCTAAAAAGGACATCAGATCTTTTAGTTGCAATCCTGTGTTGGGAAATAAGAAGAAAAATAATCCACTTTTAGAGATAAAGAGGCTGGTTAAAAAGAACTTTTTACTGAAAGAAAAGAAATGGGAGAGGAGCAGGATGCTAAAGCGGGTCCAGCTGAAGATCCATATTGTGGCTGTGTTATCAGTTATTTTGTGTAATTTTGTGTGCATGTCTCTCTGTTATTCATGGGATTTTTCTAGCACAGATAGAGCAGCACAGAGGATAGAGTTTCCTACTAAAAATATGATCTCTCTCCTTGCAACACAGCAAGTCTAACTGCCCTGCTCTCTGTAGGTCAGGGTAAACCAAGTCAATATTTCCTTCCTTGTTTTCCTAGCTGACCTTTATGTAAATCCTGCACTCAGAGTTCAACCAAGATTATCATAACTCAAGACTCAACATTTTAAAATATTGTTTATATATATATTTTTTCCGTAGAGTTACAGCCCTCCAGAGATCACAGCTGCTAGAGGTAGCTGTTATACTTTCCATTATTTTCTTCATTACCCAGTCAGAAAAAAGAAATCTTTACTCTGTCCAGGACAAGTGAAGAAGAGACTTTACATGGATCAAGGAAGATGGCAACAAGTGCCACAAGGCCATGTCATAAAACACTTTTCTTTGGGGCACGTGTTCTCACACATCAATCTTTTATGTGGCTACTTGTGTCTGAAAAGTCATCCACTCTCAGCTGGCTGATTGTAAAGTACCTGGGAAACTGTTTATGGTGTTAACAGGCTTTACATAACAGGTGAATGAGGCAGAAACAACAATAGCACAAAAAGAGAAAATCAGCACAAAACTCTCAATGTTTTTGGTTTCTTGGAAACACAAAAATACAGAAAGTGAAAAAGTGACCTCTGAAAGACTTGCAAAAGGATTATTCAGAGCTATCTGGAGTATTATGTAAAAAATATCAAACCATTGCAGAATTAAAAATAAAAAAAGCTGTTTAATACAGTGTTAAATATTAGTTCTCACATATCTGATTTCTGCAAATGGCCTTAGCTTGATTTTGCCACTTTGCCTAGAAAATGCCATCAGGAAATTATAAGTAGCATTAAAGAATTGTAGTTTAAGAAAAGATTAGATGTGCTCCTTTTAGTAAAGGCTACTGTGTGCTCCATGTGTAACTTGTATGTTATTGCTTTATCAATCCTATATTATAAAAAGAAGATGTGGATTACTGTTGTGCTTGCAAATCCTGGATGTCTTGATAACTTTCAAAATTTGTGGAGTACATTATACCTATATCTGTGTCAAGTGTGCAGCAGAAGTGACTTGTTTTTCTGTGTAAGCAGACTGGCAGACTACAACAAATTAGGAGTTTCAAAACAGTTATTTTCATTATACATGCAAAAATTTTTATAAATCATTTTTAAAGTTGCATTAGTGTTTAGCAAAACTGCTCCTAAGTACCATTTGAAATAGTGCATTTAAGTTAATAATAGTTGAATTGCTTACTGGAGGGCTGTTGCAAGGTCCACCTAAGGAAAAATGCACCGTGTACTTAATGTTCTCCCTCTGTGTGTCTTAATATAAACCATATTTATTTGTCTGTTCCTTTCTTCCATCCAAGAAGTGCTGTCACTCTACTCAAGGGGAACTTTTGAAGCAGGTCTGTAGTTTGATCTTCTGTCTCTTTCTTCTCAGGAAAAGGAGTAAGGTTTGCTCAACAGCTGGTCCACTATGAGCATCTGCATCCTAACTCTTCTTAATCTGCTCTGGTTTTTCCAAACCAGCAGAGAAAGGCCAAATTTTGAGAAGGGTAAATAAGGGGGGAAGGAGTAACCCTGCATCTGTTCCCACTTAAACCTGCCATGGGAAGGTGTATATGCAGGTACATGAGTGTCTATGGATGAAACATGTAATGGAAAATGACATAGAAAAAAGGACCCTGGGGTTTAGGACATAGATTTTTGATTTTGGACATTTCCTGTGATTCTGTGGGAAGTCCTTCTTCAGCACTACATGTCAGAGGGGATGATTTTGGATCTGAGAGGAAGTGTGAGATGTGGAGAGAACAGATTCTCCAGCCTGAGTGCCTCAGCACTGCACAAGTGAAGCTGCAGGATCCGGAAGGGTCCCTGAGATGTCAGCAAGATCGATCAGTGAGGAATGGAAATGGCCACATGGGGTTATGTACGTGTCTCACAGGCAGCTCAGAGGAGATGATGGTGCAAGAGAGCAATGAAAAACCCTAGGAAGCAACGAAGAGGTCACAAAGGTGGTGTTACTGTGGGGTAACCTGCCTCAAGGCTGGCATGCTTTTCAGTTTGAAGTGAAGAGGGATGTCATGATTCTTCTCATCTCTTCTAAACTTCCTCCATTACCAGCCAAAAAACTCGGTGATATTTTTTAAATCAATGTCCCAGTTTTTTGTCTCTTAAAAGTTACCAGCCTATAAAAATGATACATAGAGAAAAGCCAAATCAACTTCCAACACCTTAGGTACTTATGGTAGTATAGCCTTTTTCATGTTTTGAAACTGCCAGTATTAGAAAAAAAATTCTCATCAGTTACAAGCCTCTGTATTGAGTGATGAGACATAAAGAAAGCTTTTTTATTTTTTCTGCCTTTGCAGACAGTGTAAGGGAAGGATACTGCTAACATGAAGAAAATTTTAAAAGTATTTTTAAAACCATTTTGAGTACTTCATTTGAGATCTACCTACTTGCTTATTTTTCAAGGAATTAAGTATGTGGAATCCCCTCTTAGTCCAATCTGGGTCACATGTGTTCCAAGTCTTTTCAAGTAAAGGACAACAAAAACCTCACTGAGCTGTGGAAAAACAGCTGTATAACTGTGTATTTGGGTAAGACAAAAATATATAACAATAGCAGTATCCACATTAGTTACACTGAACTGGAAGAAGTCTGAGGCAAAACAGCCATTCCACTTCGATCATGAGCTTAGCTACTAGCAGAGTGAGGTTTTTCTTTCTTTAATCAAAGACCTCTCCAGGAAAGGAACTGACAGGCTGCTGTTCCTTGGAATTAGTGTAAAAAATAATAAGCTCTTTGGGGCAGAGTCTTGCAATAAGAATTTCATTCTTGATTTCCTATTAAAAAGACAATGATTAACCTCCTCAGATACACAACACAGTTTAAACCTCTAGCAATAATGACGGACTATTACAAATAACACATCTTCAGACCTGTCAATTTGATTTTAAAAAATGCCCTTGACAAAAAAAATATATATTGAGAAAATTAAAACAATTAAGCATTCATTTAAAATACTTAAATTCAAATTAGAAACAAGAATTTTCTACCCCCTTGAGAGACATTTATAATTATTGTTTGCTTTATGACTGCAAATTCGTTTTATGCCTGGGCTAGTGGTATGCTGTAAATAATAACATATAATGTAATGCCCCCAAAACACATGATCTAACACCATGGGGCAATGCTTTCCCTGCTGAGTATATCCAGACTTACCCAAGCACTGCCTTAGCTGCACCCTTATGACCTCCTTCCCAGGGGAGTCAGCTCGGCAGGAGGGAAAGGCTGTGAGGAGAGCCCTGCCTGAGCAGCACCGTCCCCTCCTGGTACCCAGGGTGGCTCAGCTACAGCTTCCTTGGGCGGCTGTCTGCTGCACCACTGCCTGCAGATAAACCATCAGCACCAGGCCAGACACAGGAGAGGAGTAAAAGCTGCTGGAATAGCACCAGAAATGAGGAGTCAACCAGCACTGGGCGGCACGTCAGCAAGAACCAAGAGAGGAGTAGCACATCTATTAGCAAATGGCAGGAGGGGAAGAAGAACTTTATTCTTTAATTGGAGAACTG
Organism: Irena cyanogastra; assembly: GCA_013397155.1. Taxonomy (NCBI): domain Eukaryota; kingdom Metazoa; phylum Chordata; class Aves; order Passeriformes; family Irenidae; genus Irena; species Irena cyanogastra. The sequence continues at coordinate 666,961 of VWZV01002534.1, forward strand.
AAGAAAGCAATGAGGCAGCTTTGGAGATGTAGTACTCTGGCAAAATAGAAGGGGGAGAATGGGAAAAAGTGTGTATCTAAGGAGAGAGATAGCAGGGGCTGCTATGAAAGGTCTTGGAACAGCAGCAAAAAATGAACATGTACTTGTAGGAGAGACATACATGCAGTAAGATACAAACGGGTACACAGACCAAGGAAGAGGCAAAGAAAATTATCTTTTCTACAGCATTTTGAAGAAAATAGGGCAGGATTAAGAGTCTTTGTCTCCTGTTTTTTCCCATTTGTGAGCTTGGGGGAGTCTATTGCAATGAGGAAAAATCAGAAGAGAAAGAGAATGTAAAGAGAAAATCAAAACAAAAGGAAAGGAATAGATCACTGGAGAAAGTGCAGGAGTTAGAGATGTGAATAAAAGACTGCATCCATAAGAAAGAAAGTGAATGACAGTGGCAGTAAAGGAAGGGGTAAGCAGAGATAAGCTGATGGGAAGAACAAGGTAACATCCTACCTTTTAAATTGCATCTTTTGATAAGTCAGCATGAGCATAAACTAAGAATGAGGCAATAAATGGAATAACTAAAATTCTACCATGAAAATGAGTTCTTTTTCAGATCCTTACTACATATAATATGGTAGATCTCAAAATGCAATCTGTAGTTGAATATATGACATAAAACAACTAGCAAAAAGAAATTTTACCTACCAACAAAGTTAACAGAGAAAAGGACTTTTTTTACAACAGATGTTTAAGTACACAAAAAAAAAAAATAGTACAGCAATAGTCAACTTGATAAGATGCTGGCTGAGATAATATGCTCTTCAAAAATAAACTCAGCAAGAATCTCTGAGCATCAGAAAGATCCAAGTCATTTTGCTGGCAAGGTTAATAGGACAGAAAAAAAAAAGACTGCTATACAAAAAAGAAAATATGAAAAATACAAAATCCCAAGAATAACAGGACATTGTGGACCCTGACCAGCACACATCTACTTCTCCTTCTCCTGGCTTTGAGGGACACTTTAACTTCTCTTTATCAGTACTGGAAAAGTACAGATTCCTTAGTCAGGGGATTTTGCAGTGGAATCAGCAGCAGAGACACCATCTTTCTGAAGGCACTGCTGGGACTTTCAGCAAATAGGAGGAATAGAGCAGGGCAGCTGCAGGAGGTGTCAGGTTTGAGCTGGGAATCCTTCATCTAGCTTCACTACCAGACACCTGTGTCATTCTCCCAAACCCCCCCTTTCCTTCAACAGGATGAGGAGAAAAATAACAAAACAAAAGGAAAAAACATCACTGGAATGTCACAAACCTCTTTCATTATTTCTTTTAAAAAAGTAATTTACATCTGGCACATCTGTATATTCTGTGCTATTTTTTGCTCTCTCCTACACACAACTCTTATTCTGCATCACAAGGGCCCACTGCAGGGGCTGCCTGCACTGGTCTAGTGTAAATAGTCAAGTTGCAGAGAGGAATATTTATTGTGGCACATTGTTGCACATCCAATATGCATTCAGAACTGCAGCTGGCTCATGACCTTATTGAATAGAGATGTAACCCTTTAGTTAGGTTTTGTTAGGCCTCTAGCAGAATTACAAAGAGGGACTTGACAGAGGAACAGCAAGACCTGTTGATACCACTGATAAAATGGGCAAGTGCTCTCTCTTCATCCACTTTATCAAAGCAGGCCCTTCATAACACAACAGGAGTGTCAGAAGCTTTTCTTCTAAGACACATAATTCTTCCCTGACCTAAGGGAAGAATAATCTGTTATAAGATTCAGAAATAAGTTTAAAGTGATTTTGCCTTTCACGTCTCACAGAAAACCAAGAACATGATGACACTTTCAGTCTAATTATGAAACAAACATTTCATTTTTTTCTTATGCAACTTTACAGAATCCTTAACAAGAATTCCCAGTAATATTTTCGCACTCATGTTCTGTGTTCTCAAATTAGGCATTTGTCCTTTAACTTTTCTAACTTTTTTCCTTTTCAGCTTGTTAAAAAGAGGAATCTGCTTGTTCTCCTAGACAATAAATGACTAAAAAAAATATTATCTGCAGGGTAATTTTGATACATAATGTGGTTTTATTTTGACCCTGGAGTCAATGCATTTACAGAGCATACATCGAAGACTGATATTACACAGTGAAAGCTTTTGGGGGTAAGGATTGCTAATGTTGTCTAGTTATAGGGCTCTTCACTGGCAACACTCAGTGGCACCAAAGTACATCTGCTGGAACCCATCTCCCTGTGTCAAAGAGCCTCACAACCCACTCGAGACAAGGATGACTGCAGGAGAGGCTGGGCTGTCATTAGAGAAATCTTCAGCATGCATCAGTTCTACTTAAAGGGGTTATACCAACTGTAAATAATAACAGTAATGCATTCCCTCCGTGTATAGTTCCCTTTTCAAATACAGCAAAAAAAAATTATCCATAAGTGCTTAAAAAAATTATGGTCTACTTTGAATTTGAGTTCCTTTCAGTTGTTATCAAGGCCCCATTGAGAAGTGCTCTGGCTATAGGAGACCACACAGGGAATTCAGGAAGTGAGAAGGGGGCGCTATGTTCTCCGGATGGGCTCCAGCAGCCCCAGCCTCATGGGGAGAGAGGAAGGATGTTCATCCCCATCCACACAGCTTCACCTGCTGCCAGCCCTGCAGCCAACATTTCACTTTATTTACAAGTACTTCTGGATCCTTGTTTATAGCAGCTGTAGGTTTTTTAGCCAGTTTGTAACACCAAAAAAACCTAAGCCACTCCCAATCTGAAAACAAGGATGAACTATAAAGTCTTTATTAAGCCCAAATTAATTTTCAGTGTGCCAGAACTGATTTGCTACATACTTTTCTAGGGCTATTGTATCACTTGTGGAAGGATTACTGAAGGAATTCCCAAACACTGAGAAAATGAAGTATATGACAGTGTAATTTGTCAGCCTACCTATGCATACTGTAGGTTAAATTCTGATGGGTGAGGTGAATTTGGAGCTAAATTAAATTCACTCATTTCACTGGCACAACTACCCACAGGTAATATAGATTCAGAGGTAAGAAGAAATGTGACTAGTTTGTTAGCAACAGCCTCTAGAAGTTATACACACACACACACACAAATAAACCTGTGTTTATAACAGCCTGTTCTGCATCAGAGTTACACTGGTTTCTCGGACCCAGGGACATCTCTGGCTACTTAGTGCTGCAGCACACAAGCCCCACACAGTTGACATCAAGTGTTTGAAATTAGAGGTCACCTTGAAACTGTCATTCATTGCATGCTTCATCTAACTTGGTTTTATCCAAAGCTGTATTCTTAGTCTTACCCTTCTTATTCTTAAATCAAGATTTATGACTGAGGATCATCTTATGCACTTGCCAGGTAGAATCCTACACAAGCATAGGGAAAAGCCCAGGAAGCCTTTATACGTGCTCTCTCTCCAAAGCCATGCCACACAAGCTAAGGCATGGCTGCCCAAAGGGTGGGAGAATTTATTGTGGTTTGTGGGGAAAGAGAATTTGGATTTTGCTCAAAAGTTATTATGGGGTCATTTAAGGGGATTGTGGAAATACACAAGACTTCCTACGGGATGTTTAGAGGAGGGACCAGAGGTGGGGAAAGGGAAGGATCTGGGTTAGTAAGGCAGGAAAAAAGGTGGACAATGAGCACTAAAGTAGTCAATCATGTAAACAGGCTTCTGGTCTGTTCACTGGTCTGCCTGAGCCCTGAGCTTGCTCACAGCAGTCCATCCTATTTCCTTGTTTAGTCCTATTTCCACCTGCTGTGTGTGTGCACACTCTGCTCTTTGCCTGCAAGTGTTCCTGAATGCCAGTGATTTTTTAAGCCAGAGCAGCCAAAGAGTAGGATGAGAAGTTACCACCCATCAATATAGATATGCCATACATGCTTTTCACTGCCCAGATTTACAGATATGTACAAAAAGAGTGTGTATATCCAGCTCCATTGGCTGGATACACAAATTTTAAAATTCTTCATTATTTTTCAGCAGTTTTAGCCTACATAAATATACTGAGAACCATAAAATAACATAGAAACTTTACCAACACTAAACTAAAAATTTAATTTAATAGCTGTATGTCACAATGTGTAAGTCCAGGAAATCAATTCTGCCAGGAACAGATAGATACCCAAAAGCATATGGAGTTGTCCTCCAGGTGCTTGTCATCCAGTAAGTCCCAGGTTTATTTAGTCTTATTGGTTATTTGCCTAGATTTGTTATTGATGGATTCAGTGCACCAGTCATTTGCTAGAGCTGATAGCCCTGAAAACGAATACACTGAGAGTTTCCAGAGCAGAGGAATAACTAAGTCTTAAGATAGGATATAAGTCCTAAGAGAAAAATACATAATGCTTCAGGACCAGATTAAAAAAGTAAGAAAGCCAAGTAGGGTACAAACAATTTTAGAATTCTTGTGAGTCTTCTTTTTAACTTTCTATCTGAATTTGTTCCCATCCAGTGTCCTGAGGTATATATTTGTGAACAAGTTTAGACAGAAGACTACCAAGAAGTGTAGGTGAATGTAATGCATTTGTCAAAACAAGACAATTACTTCACAAGAACTATCTATATATCTCAGCCTCGGGAGACCAGAAGCTTTCCAAAGTACAGAGGAGGTTGCTAAATGTAAAACAAACCACGGAGCTCCAGATCCTACCTGAGATGTGTGTGGGTGCAGATGCTCATGCACATACATGGGGGTGTCCCACAAAAGCTGCTAATAACCTTTGGGCTTCTAAGTACTCTCAAATCAACAAAGCATGGAGAACTACAAATTTTCACTTTGTTTCATCAAAATTATAACAACAGAAAGAGAAATTAATATGTGAAATCAAATCCCCAGCAGATGAAGCAAAGTTATACTGTTAATACCTTTCTAGCACAGAACTTTGAAACAAGTGCCTCTGAATCAGGATCATATTCATAAAACACACCTTCATTAACTACCAGCTGAGAAAGCATAGCACAGCTCCTGTTATCAGCCGGAAGTGACCTTCAGTCCTTTTGGGTTATATTCCTGCTCTAATACACCTGGACTTCAAGAGACTGCTGGAGGAACATTCTGATTAATATTCTTTCTGCTTTGAAGCCAATGGAAATTTTGCAATTGTCTTTAGTGGAGCTAGCATGGGATTTGTTAATGGACGGGATAAACATCTGAAAACTCTTTTCTTCATATGCATTAGAAAACAATATTTTGACTTTCAGGAGACCTGCATTGTCTTCATTGGCTGCTGTAGTGTCTATGCTGAAAACTGGAAGGGAAAAAGTCTTTATGCACAGAAATTACCAAAATTCTTCCTCTGTGTTGTCTAAGTGTGAAAAAAACAGTATACAATACAGTGAGATGTAACTAATACAAAATTCCACCTGTGGAGGTGAAATTGCATAGATATTTACTGCATTTCTGCTATTTGATCTTCATCTTTTTAGACATTAAACTAGCAATTGCCTGCCAAAATGTATTGCAGTCTTCAAGTACTTGTAGATCTTGCCATTAAAAGGGTATATTAACCAAAGAATCAAATTAACCAAAATTAATTTTTTCCACTAGAAATAAGGCTACACAACAGTATCTGAGACTTTACTAGAGAGTAACCTAGCAACCATTTTGTTATCCGTGTGTTGATCAAAGTATATACTTTGAAAAATGGAACACCCTGTATTACAGATTGAGCCAGTATAAAAGTTGCCACAAACTTGATATTGTGTATATGAATATGGGACAGAAAAACACAGTAGCTAGTGAGGTAAGGCTTTGTTAGAAGGACCTCTATGAGACTTTTCCCTAATTTGTTTGTCTTCTGGCAACTGGTATTGTGCTAACATTTTTTAGCTTTGCAAATTCTCCTACATAAGCACACATACTTGTTATCCAGCTATCTCTTCTTCCATTAGACCTATATGGCTAGAACCCAATAATTTACTAATTTAATGATAAACTTTAAATTATTCTATTATTTATATAAGCACATAAAGACATACATAATTCTGTATTCTCAGTAAGCAGGATACTATCTTAAGTGTTATCTCTGTGCCCTGGTGTCCTTCAACACAGAGTGAAAAGCAATTTATGCCAAACTTTGTATTACCTCAAAATTACCTACTGTCTATAGGGAGTCAAGAAAACGTAGCATTTGCCATGGTATTTAATGCAAACTGTTAGAGGTTGTCAGAGCACGTGTTTGTACACAAGTTTTCCAGCATGTAGGCAGGGCCAATCACAGCTGACAGAAAGGAGGTAACACTGCCTCCACAACGGGCAGACAATGGTTTATAGTGAGATTAGGTACTTGGGCAGGCACTATTCCAGTTCCTTTAATGCATGGTCAACACCAGATTTTTCTACTTTGCACAGTCAAAGGTCTTAGCAGTCTAAAAGCAGTCAGTAATGCTTTGGGAGTAGTATTAACCGCTGATGTATTGATTCACTACCAGATTTTAAGAACTGAATACCAAATCTATGAAATTTCAGTGGGCATGTGATCTTAATTTGATGAGATCCTCAAGGAGAAATTGAGAATACAGTGCTTCGCTTGTCAAAAACTCCATTTCTTCCCAGTGAAAGCAGTGTCAGCAATGCAGATCTGGTCTAACAGCTGAATCTCAGATTAAATATCTTCTCAAGACCTTTTCAGCTCCTTATCTGGGAGGAAGAGCAGAAAACCTTTGGTGGCTAACCTGCAGTGTTGGATTTTCTGCAAGGTATGATCCTCCACTTGCATGCATTTGTATATACAAAAGTGAGCTGTACTGTTAGTATTTGGGTTGTTGCAAAAGTGTTTTCAAAGGTCTTTTACCTTTGAAATTTTTGATGTGAAGGTGGCAACACACTGGTATACCATTCACTGGGGAATAGAGCTCTGTAAAGAGAAATCTGGCATATTGACACATGATCAACTATTTAGTATAAGATCAAGAAACTCTATGTGTTAGCAGGCTATTCCTTCATTAAACTACACTTGAAAACAGGTTGTTGATTAAAGGTGATGTCTTTTAGTGCTCAGCATTAGCCAGAATACCCTGACACAGCTCTGCAGTGGGAAAAAAATATTTGAATCTTGGAGGTTTCCTGTAATTTTAGAGTATGATCTAAAAGTCTGTAACTTATGTCAAGGTATAAGGAGTTGCTGAAGCAAAAACCTTTCACCTACAAGCAGTCTGTTAAACACCTACACTTTTCCTGTAGAGTATTAGTGGACCCCTGTAGCTGTTGATTGAAGAGAAAAATGTGGAGCAATGTTTTGACAGAAAGCTTTCAACATTTATAATTGTGAAATGTTTCTGACCAAGTCTGTAACAATTTGGCTTTGCTCAGGCTGCCGAATGCTGCAAATATCTACCTGCCTAGAAAGCAAAGGGGCAGAAATAAAACGCATACACCTTCAAGATCTCGATCCTCCTTGCGTTGCCACTCAGCCTGCTTGATACAATGTGATGGGAAGCTTTAAAGTATGATAAAAGCAAGTCCTGATTTAATTCAAAAACTAAGATTGCTCTCAGTGCCATTCTTGAATTGACGAATGTGTCTTTCTGTCATTCCTGATATTGTTTCTAATGTAAAACTCCTGCTGCAGTCCCCCAATGTAAGTGCTGACTGATTCATTTTCATCTGATTCCTCAGAAGAATGAGTAGGTCAGGCAGTGGAAAAGGCTGCTAGATGAGGAAATAAATGGTTTTTGGATACTAAGCAAAAAACATCTATACAAATCTTTTACCTAATGCACTGTTTCTTGTTGTCAATAAAATGGTAAAACTCAGGGACTTCAAGAACCGTTCTGCTCTATCCCAATATTTACATTTTTAATATAAAATTTAAATACAACATGCATTAACCCAGTAAAGTAAAAGTAAATTGAATTCAAACACATGAAAATGAGAGCACCCAGTGTGCAATGGAGACTCCCAACAGATTAGCAAACATGGTATTTCATACTCCTGAAAAAAAACATTCGCCTATCAGAAAGGACCAATAATTTGTCAAGATATAAGCCAGTTTTCTCTAAGGACCATTCAAAAGAATTTGTGTGAGCCACAGAAGTAGGAAAATTTAATGCTTCGCCATCAAAAACTCTGGGATTCTTCAAGACTAAGCTTACTTCCTTCCATTGGGGTGGCTCAAAGTGTTGACCAATTTTGTTTTACCCAAACCCAGAAGCAGAGCTCCTGACTGGGATTAGAAGCAAGATTTTGCTTCTAAAAGCTAATTCAAAGAGAACAAGTCCACGCTGCCTGTTCCTAGGGCTTTGGAAATTTTTGGAGGGTTGGGGTTCTTTGGGGATTTTGGGTTTTTACAGGTACACTAATCATACTCAGTTCGGATAAATTGAGCTGTTTTCACTGAAGTTTAATTTGGGGGATCCCGTACAGAATAACACAAATTTCTGAAAATCAGTGGAATCTAAACATCTGTGACAGAATTACCGGTATATTTGGGAGTTATGTTCTTTATTCTGATCATCTCCATCCAATCAAGGTCACAGAAGCTTGCCACGTGAATGGATATGCTGAACTCCACTCAGCCTTGCAAAGATACTGCAACTGTTCAAATGTGATGCTATTTATCAGGGGAAAAAAAGATTCAAGGTAATGAAAATCCAGACTTCGCTTGGCAGATTATCCTAGTTAAAGAAATGAGAGTTTTGCTCAAAATGTCTATGAGGTAAAGTAATGATGAATATACAAATGAACCTGAACAAATAGGCTACTAGTATGCACAAGTAATGACAGGCAGTCTTTATTTTATTTTGTTGCTGAAAAGAAACCATGTATCATGTTTATCTCTCTCACTGAAGTAATCCAGGTTTCAAATAGACATTTAAGCAGCTAGATGTTTGCTTAGCAAAAATCAAATCTGGTTAACAGAACAAATATTCGTGTGACAACCTGTCACTGTGTTACTTTTTACTAATGAATTTACTTAGTTATCCTTTCAACAGAAAAAAAATAAGAACCATAATTGTTAACCATGGTCTTGATAGTCCTTCAGCAACTTCTTACAGCAACAGTATACTACAAAATTATATCTGCAATGTAACATATGTACTCCTAAGTACAATAATGGACATTAAAAGCATGTTCCACAATGTATCTGTTAAATCTATTATATAAACTGCCAAAATAAAGTACCACATGGGCTCACTTTCAGCTATTTGAAAAGCATTAAAAATTCATGTTATATGAACAGGAACATCCAATACTCAGCTTTTGTAAGTGAATATTTAAGATGCACCATAAATTACAGTGCCAACTAGCAGTGCTTTAAAACACTCTGGATGTTAATAAAATCACCGTACTATAATGGACACACAAAATAATTCACATCAGCCTACTGATGCTTACTATTATAATATATCTGTAAAACACAGGACTTCTGTGAGGCAATAGGTTCCAGTCCCATAGCATGAGCTATATAATATTAGACTCTTTCACATAGAAGTGTGTTATGGTTTAACCCCTGCTGGCAGCTCAGCATCACACAGCCACTCACTCACCCTCCCCACCTGCCCCACAGCGTGATGGGGGAGACAATCAGAAGAACAAATGAGACAAAACCTGTGCGTTGAGAAAAAGGTAGTTTAATGAAACAGAAAAGGAAGAAAATAACAATAATGATAAAAGAATTAGACTATACAAAACAAGTGATGTGTACAACAACTGCTCACCAGTCAGTGACCGATGCCCGCCAGCTCCTGAGCAGTGGACTCTGTCCAGCCTTCCCCCAGTTTATTGCTCAGCAGATGCCATAGGTTATGGAACATCTCTTTGGTCTCTTGGTTAGCTGTCCTGGCTGTGTCCCCTCACACCTTCTCGCTGGCAAGGCACAAGAAGCTGAAAAGTTCTTAGCTTAGTATAAACACTGAATAGCAGCAGGTAAAACATCAGCGTGTCATCAGCATTATTTTTATACTAAATCCAAACAGCACCATACCAGCTAATAGGAAGAAAATCAACTCTACCCCAGCTGCAACTAGAACAAAGACTCAATTAATAACTTCTATACTTGATGATACAGCCACAGATGTTGTCTCTCCATCAATACTCAAAAAAATCTTTATCCTATAATCTTTTACTTAAAAAAATTATAATCACTTGATGAAAGGAAAACCCAACACTTTTGCATCTATTTTTCTATCCTCAAAATCCCATTACTTTATTTGTATGAATGTCTCATGGAGCTTCTTTTTTTTTTCCTTCAAATCTGTGCTGACAAGACTAGCTGAACTAAATTGTTCAATAATGCATCAATCTGTTATTTTGTATTTATGATGTAGCTCTTCCCTATCCCCCCATAGCGCTGTGCTGAAGTTTGGAGCCAAGCATGAGTTACAAGCCCGCAAAGCACCATGAGTGCTAATTGTGCTTTATATATTATTAATATGCAATGCATCCTGATACCAAGCTTCCAGAGCCCCAAGGCCTTCTGAGAGATTCAAAGAAAGAAGAGAGGAGATCCCACTCGTCCTCGGCGTTCTCTACCTCCTTTTGCCAACTTTTGGCTGCTGCTCGTTATCAGAGCCGGGGGAGGCGGCGCGGCGCGGCCGTCACTCTCCATCGGGGTCACGGCGCCCGGCCTGTCGCAGCGCCGAGCACGTGTGCACTGCAGCACTCTCACCGCAATCCTGGCAGACACTGGCAAGCTGTTGATGCCTTGCTGACACAGATGCTTTCTACAGCGCTTTCTCTAGGAAGACCCTTTCCAGGAAAACCTTGTTAAGCACCTGACAGAACCAATCTTCTTTTAATTTCAAGGCACTCGGACCTTTAGAGGTAATTACATGTATAAATAGAATGACTCACTCAATTTTCCTGCTGTTTGTAACTTACATTTCATTATTTTCATTTAGCTGACAGAGAGCTGACAACTGTGGCCGTCCCTGGAGATAGTGTAGTGAATCCAATTTACAGACATTCTTTGTAATTGTTTGGCAACAGACTGCCTGGCCATGCATTTAAGAACAGAGGTGAACTTACATATATTAAGATGAACCCAAATCAAAGTACCACACCTTATTTTATTTTTAATTAAAGCAGCAGAAATTTAAGAGAGTGTGGCAAACTATACAGACATGAGAGCCCATCTGGACATATTTGACACGGCTCCTGTCATGCTGATAACCTTTTTACAGCTCGGTGGTGCCTGACAAATTCAAAAACTATTTTCTGGTCTTATTAAGAGAAAATTGAAAGGGTCCAACCATGAAGCAGTCCCTGATTGCAGCTCAACACTGCATCTTCTCTGCTGCTGCTCTGAATGCAGGCAATCCTGTGGGCTGCTACACCTGGCACGTGGGGACTACTCCAGAAATGAACACATTACCTGCTCCTGGTAAGGGAGACAGAATAACCATAAAGGTGTTTGTCTTCCTGGCAAATACACCCCTAACACTCAGCATCTCCCTTTGCTTCCTTTGAATTCATTACATTCCTTAAATATGTTTCTTCCTTTAAATTCATTATACAAATACAAAATTAAAAGCTTTGAAAGGACTAACTTATTCCCATCAAGTAGAAGCTTCAAGATTGCACTTTTCCATGGCTTCATTGAAATTTACCCAAGTGAATACTCCCAGCTCAGATGAACAGTCCCAAATCTCACGTCGTGTGCCTTCGGTACTCGGTAGGGCTCAGTCAACTTCATGGCAAAGATAGGATAGAAAACACCATCAAAAACTGCAGCTTTGAGTTCTGAAAAGGAAAAACATAAAAGTACAAACAGCTGCTAATAGCTTCATATTATGCTCCCTCTGGAAAGTAAATACAGGCTATGGGGAATTTTCCAGTAGATACAAATGGCTCAAACAAACTACAGGGGAAAGAAGTAAAAGAAAGAGCAAGAAGTTAGGGGACCTAGAAAAACTACAGAAATTACAGTCTCAAAGCCTCCAGATCATTTTGAAGTCACTCTGTTTCACTTTTATTAAGATGACCGGTGATCAGAAGACATTTAAGACCACTGTGTTTCTTTACTGGACCTTTTACTTGTAAGTACTGTGATCTTTTTTAAGCAGAGGTTAAAAAAGTTCTGATATCATGTTCTAGAAAGTGAAAGAAAGTCTTACTGAAGATAAAGGGATTCTTACAAAGAAGATATTATTTCCCTGTTGCAAATTTATGTAGACAGTCCTGTACTAGAATGAGTGGCATCATAAACAGTGTAAAAAAGTAGTAACACAAAAGACATGACATAACATAACAGGAATTGCTGCATCGATTATTTGTTCCCTGTTCCTTCGGTCCATTTGGTCCGTTGCTTCTTAATTAGTATTGTGTGTGTCTACATTTATGTGATAGCCTGAAGCAGGAGTGCACTTCCGAATCAAATCTTCTGCCATTTCCAATTACCCCATTTTGTTTCAGATCTCAGGGTAACCTGAGAGCACACAAGCTTCATTTCACTGTAAAGGCCTAAATAAAGAGCTGAACTTCACACAATCATCTGATGTACTCCAACCACTGACAGGTAATCAGCCTGCAGGACCAGAAGGGAGTCAGTCCCAGTGCATGTGACAGAGCTGCTGGGTCCTTGGCACCAGCTGTTTCCCCCTACAAAACCTGTTGCACTGACTACCTGCTAAGGCAGATGTAGTTTTCTTTCATTCATGCCCACCAACTTGCTATGTTCGCATCCTGATTAAAAATGTAGCAAATCTAAAATACAAAAGCTTCCGAAGGTTTTTTAAAATTCTTCTTTGCCGCCAAACACCTTGTTAACCATGTAACCACATTCTGGGAGTTTTCCTGACATGTTGGAAATAAACCTCTAGAGGAACACTTCCTGAAGCTGCTCAGTATAGTCCTTACAATGATAAAATAATCTAATAAATTTTCAAATGTGTTCAAATAAACATCAAATAAACATCTTATATGTTTCACTAGCAGAAACCATCAAATGTTTGCTCCATTGTTTCACTGTTGTCCAGGTTTTGGCTGGGATAGAGTTATTTTCATTTCAGTAGCTGGAACAGTGCAGTCATGATCTCAACTCTCTAGCCCAATATTGAGGGCCAAAAAGGACTGTTGTGGTTTAAGCTCAGCTGGCAACTAGGCACCAAAAAACTGCTGGTTTAACCTCCCATAGCACAGTGGAATGGGAAGGAGAATCAAAAGTAAAAATTGTACATTTTGATAAGAACAGGTTAATAATTTAAACAAAGAAGAAGAAGAAGAAAATGATGGTGATGAAGAAGAAGATAAAACCAAGGCAAAAGAAATTATGCACAATACAATTACTCACCACCCACTGATTAATGCCAGACCCTGCTCTCCTTCTGGATAACTCCCCCAGGTTATACACCGGCCAGGAGGTTCTCTGGTATGGAATATCCCTTTGGCCAGTTTGCTCAGCTGTCCTGGCTGTGCTCCCCACCAGCTTCTTGTGCCCCTCCTCACTGGCAGAACATGAGACACTAAATAGTCCTTGACTCTGGATAGGCACTATATAACAACAACAAAAATATCCGTGTGTTATCAATATTATTCTAATACTGAATCCCAAAAACACAGTACTGTGCCAGACACTGAGAAGAAATTAAGTCTATCCCAGCAAAAACCAGGGCAACTGTGAATGTTTAGTGAACTCCGTTTTCTCTGGCTGGGGATAGAGCTGTGGAAGGCACAGATCACACCAAGGAATTCTCAGAAAACCTTGTTAACTGTTTCAATATGAAGCTGCTGTTAACAGCAGTTACCTGGGCAAATAACAGCAGTTACTCTTTGGACAGTAAATCCCCTCACCGTGGTTCTCCCACATTGTGCTCACCCACAATCCCACAGTGAGAAGAGCAGCTGTAAGGACAAGGCCAGATGTTCACTCAGAATTAGGCACTGCACTGGACGCTGGTGGAACAGTCCCTCACAGGGTCCCTGATGTGTGACACGTGTATGACTCCACAGTCCCCGTCAGCAGGTAGCAGCTCCTGCCCTCTCAGACATGCCCAAGTTACCCAAAGCTTGGCTGATGTTGGTGGGCTGTGGCCCCTTGAGGTGTTGGCTGATTTGGGAGGTTTATAACTTCTGGTGGATTTAATGGGACCATTTATAGCTTCCTGGGAGACGTTCACAGGTTTCCTCTCAGCACATACTTTCCACTCTTCAGCTGCTGTCATCTGGTAAACTTTTGTTCATCCACACACATTCACGCATACTCACAGAGAAGGGGCTTTCATACCAAATCTTGTATCTTCTTTGTGTCCTATACTGGAATCTGGAAATAAAAATTATTTTCCAGCTGTACTCTCAACTAGAAAAGACTTTGATTCTTCTAATCTCCTAAAAAAAATCTCCTGGTTCATTTTCTCATTCTATTCTGCCGTCACACAGGTAATAGTGCCCAACAGTACAACAAATTAGAATAGTTACAATGCATATGTTTAATGACATATTTTTAAATAAAGATAATGAGCATAGAGTTTCAGCATAAATTTGAGTATTATACTTACCTTTTTTTGTTCCCAAGCATCAGCCTGTACTTCTCTTGTTTTGTTCCCAAGTTCAAGTGATGCAACAAATGTTACTTACGAGAAACTACAATATCCTTCTAGTCTGGGCTGAAATAAAGAAGATTATTTTAGTTCATAGTTTTTAAATACCCTTTACAAATCTGTGTCTAAGCACCAGGAATTAAAACTAATCTGGAAAAAAAAAGTATTTTCCCCATTTAATACACAAGAAATTCATAGTTAGATAAACGCCATCAAACTAGGAATGGCCATAATTACAGATTCATGGGCCGATATCTCAACAAAAACTGCCTGCTCTCTTTGCCACGGATGGAAATTAGAACAACAGCTGCTGACATCCAAAGGTAGAGAAGGTTTTCAGCTCTCTTACAGAGGAGTAATCATTTCTTCCCTTACAGCCATTCCACCACTCTCCTTCGCACAAAGACTCAGTAGCTGCTGTCCTTCCTGCTTTGCTGAGTTAGCGGTAAATCATCATTCATGTTTCTCCTTATCAAATAGTCTCAAATTATTTTTGAGAGTTTTATTTATTTAAATTAACTTAGAAGCAGAAGATGCACAATTTAGACTTGCATGTAAATCTAGTTAATCAGTGCAAGCTTGGAGGAGATACAGATAATGGGAAGAAACCTGTTCTTAATTATGTCACCATCCCTCTTGAGTTTTATCTCTTACAGTTCCAACATGGGTCTGGCTGTACCCAGCCAGACTGCTCTGCATCTGAATAGATAGGTGATTCAGCAACATTTCAGCTAGAGGTCCATCAATTTATTCATATAGTTTGGGAGGCTGAAGCAGAGAGAGAAACTATTCACCATGGCTGAAAAATAATGCAAACATCACATGTGTCTTCAGAAAGGGAAAGGAGAAAGATTGAGAAACTAAGGCCTATCACGTGGTCTGGGGCTTGGAGTCAGACCAAAACTTGAAAAAAAATGGCAGAACATGCAGTAAAACACTTTCTAAAATTCTGTCTTTGTGGAGCTACTATAATAACATTCAAAAAAGAAAGGGGCTAAAAAGAGACTGAAAGGAAGAAATTCTGAAAACAAATAACATGGCAGAATGAAGCTACAGAAAAAGTAAGCTAAGGGGAAATTAATGTTAGAAAAACAGAAAAGATGTGTGTGTTAGGGAAGAGAAAGATACAGAAAAGAAAGAAACAAAAGAGGAACAATGGTTATAGAGGAGAAACAGAGGGCATACATCAATTCACTTCACTTAACTCACCCTTGCCACCCAAGACCACACTTGACTCATCTTTATTCTGTAAAACGTGTTTGCCAAAGTCCATAATGAAGTCTGGAACAGAAAGAATCTGTTGTGAATTCTCTGGGCCTGCCTTTGCATATTTTTAAATCATTCAAAATACCACAGAAAATAAACTGATAAAGTAGCACTTTTCTGTTTCTCATTCCAATGCAGTGAGAATTATAACATCACTTGGAAAAATATGGGGCTTTTTCCATATTGTCATCCTCTTATGTAGTACTAATTTTTAAATTGTGTGTTACAATCACAAGAGATCAGTACCACACTGTAAGTTACCCGAAGACTAAGAAAACTAAACTATGCTTTAATCAAAAGGTGATAAAATAAAGCATTTTATAGCAGATTTCAAACCTTTAAATTCCTAGTATAGTATAAAAAGTTGTTTTCATATCATGTAGGAAAACCAGCCTGCATCACTTCAGTGCTTCATCTGCATCATTCACAACATTGTCAGCATTATTATCATTACTAAAACAGCACTACTTGCATGCTGCATGTTCAGCTACAACCATACAATAATTCCTCATCAAGAGTGCTGTATTCCTGACCTGAACATGTTACTTGGAGATGGATGAGAGCTATTCCCAGTCACAGGAAGTCCAAGGTACCAGCTGAAAGGCTGATAAATCATATGCAAAATTCTGTACAACAGCCACCTCGTGTGTGGCAGACAAAGCCCCAGGTGTGAAAGGCAGCTGTGCAATGCAGTGCACTGCTTGGGAGTGGGTGCTGCTTGGTACAACCTCTATCCAGGTATAGCTGGGTAACTATCAGCAAGGGAGAAGGGAAGAGAAGAGAGAAAAAAGATATCAAAGGTCAGCTTGGTGGACTGCCATTCATCCTGTGTGTGAGATAGCCTTGTGGCCCCACCAGAGAACAGAGACTCAAGTATGGGATTCAAATAATCCAGAAAGTCTTTTCAAATTCTTGGTCTCCACTTCACCTAAGACACTAACTGTATTTATACTGCAAAAGGCAAAAAAAAAAGACGATAAATATACTTAAATTTGTTTATTAATAATAAACAATTATTTTTAGAAATGGGAACAGAAGGGTATCTGATGGCACTGATGCACAGGGCTGTGCTGACACCAGCCTACCTTGTCTGCCATATCTCCTTTTTTGTTTTCACCTGTACACAGCACCTCTGTCCCTTTGCTCTGGGTGTTATGAAAAGCCAAAACAACTACTGAAGTGAGGTTTTTTACTTTTCTCTAGTTATTAATGGAGCTCTCTGTCTAAACAAAACCTCATTTCTCAAAACTTGCTGCAACCTAATCTTGAAATCTGTCCTATTCGGTAAAAAAGCACCGCAGCACTAGTTAAAGCAATAGCTATGGGAGCTGTGGGAACACAGGTGGCAACATGAATATTGAGGAACTGTTTTTCCAAATAGGAATGGCTGTTTAGAGACCAGAGGAACACACCAGCCCATCAGCCCATGAGACTCCTCATTGCCTCCTTTCTTCTTGTTTGATAAGAGGAGAGTAACAGGTTTTACCAGAGATCAGAGGAAACTGTCTGATCCCAGTGCGCTCTGGGGACCCGCGAGGTCTTGCTGAGGGACCTACCCATAGTTAGAAGCAAACAGCTCATCACACAGCAGGAAGGGATCTGAAAAGATGGAAATGAGGCAAATAAATGGAAAGGAGGGATTTGGATGATAGAAAAGCAGTAAAAGAAGGAATTACAAAAAAATGGAGGGGGAGGAAAAAGGAAAAAAAGAAATACAGACTGAGGGACAAAACGACCACAAACCCAACCTGTGAAGGAAAACATCATAAACTTCCTGGGGCTGCAGTCTCCTTTTAAAATTCCCCAAGGATCAGCACATACTTTGAGCTGACAGTAAGATGCAGAGCACCCCCTGACATTTATGGGAAGGGCTCTCAGCTGAGAAGCAGCACTTTTTCTCATGGATACATCAGAATCATTAATTTGCTGTCCCAAATACTTCAGCACATTAAGGCCAAATCCTCCTCTCTCCCTCTGCTCACTGAGATGTTTTTTCCTGCATCTTGTGTTCAGGTGAGTGGTTTTCCACTTCTGACATTTAATATTGTTCAAGGCAAAGAGGCTGTGTGACCAGAGCTCTTTATCAGCAAAACAGTAAACACATTTGTAGTGTTACTAAATTTTGTTTGGCTGCCTGAAATGAAAACTAGACTGAGTGATAACAGGCTGGAATACCCTGAGACTCAAGCAAATCAAAGACTACTTTAATGGGGACCATGAAAAGTCTTTTGAAAAAATTCAAAGACCAAAATACTACAGAGTGACAAAAAAGGAAAAAGACTACCTTGAGGGAGTGAGTTAGTGGCTTTTCTTGTACAAGGAACACTAGCACAAAAAGACACTTGGACCTTCTGATACAAAAAAAAAATTTAAAAATAAAATAAAAAGTAGACAAATAAGTATCCCTGACCACAACTCTCCTCAGTCCCGCCAGTTCTTACAGAATTTTTCTAAGTCTCATCAGCTGCTGAGAGACCATCTGGAAGAGCTCTAGTGAAGGTTCTATAAACCTTGTCTCCATGGCATAGGCTCTTGGATGTGGCTATAGCTTTATACCTGTGGGCTGAATGGAAGAACACACCCAGAAAGCAAATTTTATTTTGAGTAATGAGTTCCACATGAGACAGCTTCTGCCACTGAATTACTTACTCTCTACAGGAGTTTTCAAGAGAGCTTCTAGAAAAGTTGGGTGAATGTATATATACTCTCTCTTAAAGACAACACTTCAGGATAAAGAAGACTAACAGGTAGTAGTTCTGAGCATGAGACAGTGCTGTATGTTGGTCTCTTTCTTTTGGTGACACAGCTACACCCACAAACATCCATCTTTGCTGCAAGCTCCCTCGTGAGGGCCTCTTCTCCCAATACCTTCACAAAAATAGCATCCAAGATTCACTCCTGCATTGAATACCTCCCTTACAAAGCACTGCAGAGGCATGAATGGCAGACTTGCATTGTGCCATATTCCCTTTCACTGAGGGACCAGAAACAGATTATCCACCCCCACCATCCATTCTCACTGCTTGCTGAGCTTCTGCTCAGCTCCCTCCCAAAGCCTGTTCTGGTTCTGCTTGTGACTGCTAACACAGCAGCTGTCCATGGATTGCAGGCCTTCTGTTGCTTCTGCTGCCGAGGTGAATATGTGATTTCTGCCTCTGAACAGAGTCAGCTTGGATCCAGAAATGGGCACTACGTATAGTCCTCCACCACAATGGAAATTTGCCCAGGGCAGCACTGAGCAGCACCAAATGTCCTGCTGGTTCCTGTGTGTAGTGCCCACTTCCAGGACCCTACTGCAACCCATCTGGGGGTGACACTGTCATTCCTTATATCTGACGTGTCTCTGGTCACAGTGCAGGCATTAGGAGATGCAAAGAGCTGAGTTTCCCAGGTCAGGACACTACACTCCACTGCCACGGTTGCAGTTGCAGGGTAGTGCCTACCATCTCCTTGTCCCAAGGCTGCTGTCACTGCAAAGGACACATCACTGACTTCATGGGAGAAGGCAGCTCCTCACCAAGTGAGGAAGATTTAATGAATCTGCATGAGCCGGTGATGACTGATGGATGTTCCCCATTATTAGCAAGGAAAGGGAAGTGCTGCTTGGAGTATTTTGACATGTTAAAGATGAATCATGAGAATTCTTTATTTTGCATTATCAAGAGTCCATTCCAAATAGAGAAAATAACTAATATATGAATAGCTATTTTCAGATTTCAAGTTACCATCTGCTGAGTTCTTGTTACAATGCAGAGAAGCTGGTAAGCATCTAACAACCTTGTGTTACAAGAAGGTAAAGCTGAAGAGCATGAATTTGCTTGTGTGACAAAGCTGGCACTAAGACTCAGGTCCCAGCCCCCACCTAGTTGTTCATATTACTCTTCTCTTCTCTAAAATCTTAGAGTGGTCAAATAAGAGGTTCAATCATTCAAAGAGAACCTGATCCAGACAGGCTATCATCAGGAGTACTACTGTGAATAAATGAAACTGCTCACAAAAAGTGGGTGCCCCAAGCTTCTCTTTGAGAGTAGATGGAAGGCTAAAGCAAATTATGTTTTCTTTTAACTGGGAAAGAGAAACTGTCAGATGATTCTCCAACTTCAGTATTGTTAGCTGTTGTTAAATTAATAAAACATCCAGTACGTGAGCAAATTATCAAACAGCTTAAGTACAATTATAGTGCATTTCAAATATCAGTTCTAGTTATATTTTCCTTTGACAAAGTAATTACACTTCAAGAAACCACAATCAGAACAGTTTTTCACTGCCAAAGCTGAGAACATAAGGTGAAAAAGGTGCATTTAGATGATTTTATAAATTACTAACCTAACTTTTATATAATAAAAAACCCGTAATAGTAGAACAGCTTAAAAATAGACCAGAGAACTCACATTTTAATCCTATTTCAAGTTGTTCAATGATTTGTAATTTAATGAGCCTTAATACAAAGCTTATGTTTAGTTTTCTTTCCCTCCATTAACTTGATTTCTTGATATTGAAAGTTATTTGGCTGCTATAGAGACAATTTATATTTTTAGTCAAAAAATTCACACAAGGACAAAATTAGGCACAGCCATTTCCTGTTCCACCCCAGCTCCACAATATACTCTGAGTATCTGTTAGAGAAGACTGCAAGTTATTCTTGTGAGGACTGAGAAGCTATTTACTTTGTGAGGATATTGGGTTCAGGGCTGTTGAGCATAAAATCCTGGGACAAGAGACAGGAAGAGAAGGAATACGTTAAAAACCCAGCCACAGAATCCAAAAAGAGCAGAAGACAATTGATACTTATACCAAAGAGCAGAGCTCTCTCATTGGTTATTGACAGGACACTGCTGCAATGAGGCTTTTACAAGTTCCACCAAAACTGTTTAACTGATATGGAGAGGTAAGCAAGACTACCATGGGTCTTAAAGGCATAAGCAAACCTACTATGGGATATTTGAGGAGATTGTGGGAATGCGATAGACTTACTATGAAATATTTAAGGGAAGGGAAAACACACACATCAGTGTAGATGGGGAGAACAAATAATGGGGAAAATGAGAGCAGAGGAGGGCAGAGGAGTGCCACCAAGTCCTGTGCCTGACCACGGCAGTCTGTCATTGCAACACTCCATTTTCCATATTACCCTGGGTGAGGATGCTCTCTTGTCCATGCAAATCTGTCAGAAGTCTGAGAGCTGACTAAGGGAGAGACCATAGGTCTGAGAGGTGGGAGACACCATACGGCTGGACCTGCTACCAGAGAGATCCATTTGTGCATGTGTGTGTGTCTGTGACTGTCTGTGTGTGCATGACATCTGCTGGCATGGTTGGATCCCATGTAAACAACAAGAAAGGAACAATTGTATTTCTCATGTTTCTGTCAGGTGGCCACTGCAGCCCAGAAAATGATGCTGTGCCCCAAAGTCTCCCGGACTCAGCTTTCCTCCATCTGCAATCCCACTGATTTCTCGTGCACACACACACCTCTCCCAATGTGCTGTGTATAGTTAGAATCACTCTGCCAAGGCAGCACTGAAAGAGAAAACATCTGCTCCATCCTTGTCATGTGGATCTGATGTTCTTCCAACATGCGGCAGCAATGGATGCACAGAAAAACAGAAATTTCCTCCAGGCTGATTTTGGTGAATTGCTCCTTCTGGACTGACAACAGACAGACAACATGACTAGAGCAAGGAATTCTGGTCTTCAGTGCTGTTTTCTCGTTTCCTCTTCACTATACAAAGCATGACAGGGGTTTCTGATAGCACACAAAAGATCACAGACTTACTGAGGCCTGCAGGGTCCTCTGTGAGAGAAGGCATGGATTGCCTCTCCAGGGCAGCATGGTGATCTGGATGCAGTATCATTTTCAGCCCTCCCTCACTCTCAAAACGCATTCAATAAGGTCTGAAAAAGTTTCAAGCAGCATTTCACATGCTGCCTCAGCTACTTAGCTCCCCAAGGTGCCCATGAGAGAACCACACACTCAAGATAGCTCACAGAAAATCTTGGAGATGTGGGTTAATAGTGGGTTTATCTGCGCAGCCAGACTAGTAGCAGATTGAGAAAGAGAAGATAATTAGCAATTTTGGGATGTTAGCAATATGTATTTTCAGACAAAAATATTTGCTTTGAGGCTCTGACTTGTAGTTTTGGCACCATTTCTGTTCCATTCTTCCTTTCAGATGCTACAGACTGTCCAAGTTCTCACTGATGGCTGTTTTATGCCCCTTTCTTTTCCTCCCACAATTAACATATGTTACATGCTTTTGGAGTCAGATAATTTTCTTCAAAGTTTTCCTTTCCCCCTCCCCATATGCAGCTAATGATCACCAGAGCTATTAAATCTGTAATTTTTGGTTGTTTTCAATCCCACCCATCCTTGACTGCAGGGTTCAGGGCCGCTGCAAGCTCTTAGCAGCCTTTTGCATGCATCCAAACAGCTCATACTGTTTTTGTTAAGGACAAAATTATTCTTTCTGCAGTTTTCCCCCACCATTTTTGAGGTGAATCTCTTTTCCATTCTGTTTCATTCTTACACATCTCTTTGGCACCCTCCCACAGTAATGCCAGAAGCTGGGTCAGAGGTGCTGTGTACACAAAGTGTTTTTGAGATTTGGGAGGTGGGATGCTGTGGGAAGCTGCCCAGCTGAGCCCCAGGAATGCAACACCAATGTGCCACTCACACAGAGGACCTGAAAATGACAATCTGCCCATCACAGAGAAGGTTTTGGGGTGCAGCTATGTTGCTGCTGTGGATCTGGAGAAAAGGTTCTGTCTTGTAAAAGCACTATGGAGAACAGTAATGACACCTGGGACCAGGCAGGATAACTGGAGCTATAGGTCTGTTTTGACTTGCTTCTCACTGGATTTAAATCCCACCTCTCATGTGAATTCTGAAATGTACTGAAGTATTCTGCCCATCCAGTGTCTGGTTGTAATTCATGGCCAGGTTCTGAATGTGAACAACAGCCAAAATAGTTTCTTAAAGGCCTTTTTATAGTAGTAATTGTGAATAGAACATAGAAGAAATCAAATTCAGGCACATCGGTATTCAGATCCAAGAAAAAAGTATTAGTGTAGTCCTAAGAGTCACTGGCCTGATTTATGACCTGAATTATTATATTCCTCCAGGGTTTCAGTGATGACATGCTTGCCACATGCTGTCTGTTTAACACAGCTCTTTGTCTTTCTCAGAATATTTCTGTAAAAGTCAGCATTTGTGCAAAAGAAAACTAAGGGAAGATTAGAAAGGCCAGGACCATGCTGGGCCCAGAGCACAAATCATTCAGCCAACATGCTTTTTGTGTTGTCACCATTGGCACGTCTGTGCCTTCTGCTTTCCACCCTCACTCACAAAACCTCTTTGTTTTCCCCTGAAACATGAGGATGCTTCACAAAAATGCACATGGGCATAGGCTTGAGCCTGGGGTTTGCAGCAGCAGGGCTTTGGCGTTGATTATGAGCCATTCTGATGTTTTCCACTGATTACCATGCATGTTTGTCTCCTACACAGCATCTAAAATGATTCCTCATGCTTCTGTTGTCTTCTCTCCTAATACAAGAGAAAAGGGAATTTCCTGATACTGAAAGGCAGATGAGGAACACTCTCTCCAGGCAAAGTATGAATAGCCTGTAGCAAACTTATTTCACAATATTCCTCCATGTCAACATCTTTCCTAGGTCCCCCAAATGATTATGCATTTGTACTGATGAAGAAAATACCCAGAAGTATCATAATGCCAAGAGCTTTGGTGGGATATGTCTCCTCATTCTTCCTTCAAGGTACGAAACTGCTTCTCACTCAAGGAGACAAAAAAGAAACTTTCTGTATACTCAGAATATTAAATAACTGGAAACTTTCTATTTCTATAACACATCTGGTACCTCCTGTTACTGGAGGCAAAATACTGAGCTAGATAGATAAGTGTTTGAATAACAAGGTTATTGTTTATTAATATCATAAAAAATGACCACTGGTGAGCAAGATGGAACAGTATTTGACAGCAGATCACTCAGCTCTTTTATAAATGCATGCCAGCTGCTATGGCAGTCAGGAATAAGATATATAACTGCAATACCAGTAATTTTTGACACATTTTCCCTGTTTTGTATTGTTTCTCTCTAAGTCCCATTAGTAATCTACAATTCAACAGTCTTACAGGTTCCCTTACTCACAGCAAGAACTTATTTTAAACTTGATTTACCTGTTCCTTCTCAAACCATCTACCAGAAGCAGAAATTTTACAGCTTTAAAAATACATTAATACGAAGCTAGGGGCAAGAGTTGATGACAGTCATTTCTACCTTTCTCTAAGTACTGACTGAACATGCAAGGATTCAGAGAAATTCCTGCTTCTAACAGTATGCATCCTTCATTGCACCGTGAGGGACAATGTGAGCTTCCTTTCTTTTCCAGGAAGAAAGGCTTTAAAGGACTTACCATTGCAAAGGAGTCATAGGGTAAAATAACAATGCTACCATGCTTTCTTTTACTATTTCACCCCAGGCTGCCAACACACCTAATACGCAGCTGCATTATCACAAAATCACACAAAAAAAGAAGTATAGAGGATATTGAGGACCTTCAGCCATTACAGCCACACAATGTGTGAATCAGTGCAGGGGGACTCAATGTGTGTGTCCAGCTTCAGCATTTCCCTTCTGAAAAGCCCCACTTAACACTTAGTCAAGTGTTAGCACTTGACTGCTTCTGAAACCTTGAGCATAAATATTCATTTTTCAATAAATGGTTAAGTTCTTAATCATGATTCATTAGGGATATTATTATTCTATTTTATTTACTTACTTATTGACAGGTTAAAGTTACAGACATAAAAAAGCTATTTTATGAATGACAACATATGACAAATGAAGAGATATGTTCTATTTTAAAATGGCTTTTTATCTTTAGGGCTTTGAAAAAAAAAAAAAGCTTATCCTTTTTTTAACATCCAACTGGAAGTTCCAAATCTGCAGGTTTCTTTCCTGATGAAACAGTGAAGTCCACAGAATTGGACAGCAACTACCCCTACACCATGGGTTTGAACAATTTAAGTATTTAAATGACCTATCATGTAAGTTTGATCCTTTGAATCCATAGAATTTGTAATCTAGTCTGCACAGTGGCCATACTAAATGTTCATTACTAAATGGTGTTGAGGAAGCAAGAGAGGGTGATAAATCACCACCACAACAAGGAAAGCAGCCCCTCCATCTGGAGGCACCAGCCTCCCAAGCCTTCTGCAAAAGGATTGTGCAGTCTGGTGTCCCCAGAGCACTTTGACATTCATATCCTCTAATACTGTAACTCACTTAAGGCAGGCTTGACAACTGAAGTAGATGTCACCGTGGCAGGCAGGCACTGACACTGTCAGAGAATACAGGGACATTTTAGACACTGTAAGAGCATTTCATGTCTAAATCCCACCTTTCTCATCTTGCACTGTAAAGTTCAAGGATACTCAATAAATTAGTCCTATCTCATTTTGTGCCCTCCCCAAAAGACTAATTCCAATAAAGTTAACAGTAGGATTAATAAAAATTGCATACTTTTCTTTTGATATCTTGCTCTACAAGACACTTGTCATCACCAGAAGAGTCTGACCGAAATGGAATCTCTCTTATTTCTGCAGAGGCTGTTCAGCTGACCAGAACAGCTGTGCTCCATGGATACACTGAAAGCATCTGACATCCCAGAGCTCACCAGATTTACTGTCCAGCTGCAGGCTGACCTCCCACAATGTGGGCATGTAGGTCCAGACACAGCCAGCTCACCAAGCAGCTGAGCTGCACTGAAGCTTGTTGCTTTAAACTGCTGTACACGAGGCAGTCCCACCAACACAAACAGCCTGGGAAAAGCTGCAGTCTGTACTGAGTAAGACAAAGGTACTTTTCATGGCTTCACCAGCTTTGTTCTTCTCAGCCTCTGTTCCTCTTATTTCCTCAAGCTTGTGAGTAAGCGTGGGCACAGCTCGTGGCTGCAATTTGTAAGCTGAGAGAGGAATTTCCCAATAGCTCAAATCCTGGAGCTGAAAAACCTGCTCTATAAATAAGAGAAGTGGCAGTTTTTCATCACGAGCTTAAATTAGGTTTGAGCACTCTCAAAAACCTCCTGTGAACCTGCAATACTGATAGGAAGTGCACACATTTACTCCTTGTCTAACCTATCCCAAATTAACCTCCTCCTACCCATCTAATTTTCCATCTGGAGGAAATTTTGGCACATTCTGATTCAGACTCAGAAAAAAGGCTGTGGTACTTCATCCGAAATTTTGTCTCTGACTTGAATGTTTAGCTAATTGTGGAGGCATCCATGCCCCCTTGCTGATGTGTGTGCTGCCAGCATGTGCCCCACACTACCCTCACACAATCCATTCCCACCCCTTCCACCTGCTGCTCCAATGGAAATGAACCATCAGACTCTCAGAAAGCATCAATCACCTTGGGCTTCATGTAATAGTAATAATAATAATAATAATAATTATTATAATAACAAACATTTTCTCTCATGCCAGGCAGGTTGGTGCTGTCTTGTTCACCATTGATGTACAAGTGCCAGATCCAAATACCTCCTCCTCCTCCACCTTGCAAAAAACCTCAGTACAAACACAGACTTCCAGCAAGAACGTCCTGATTGTTAAACTACATTTCCATTTCTCCTGTTGGAATTTCTCTGCTTTTTTATTTTTATACAATTATCCAATATATGTTGGAGCAGAATTTTAATGTCTGATGAATCACTTCTGACATCGTCTTGTGGTACATCTTGGGTAACATACACCTGAAAAGCACTGTCTGCAGAAGATGTGTCCCCACAAACAAATATTGACAGTACATTAAAATATATTTGATTGCTCTAATGGAAACTGTCAAAGGCCACCTGGTTCTTTAATGAAGAAAAAAAAAAAAAAAAGCTTTTTCTTCTATTAATAAATCTCTGAGCACATGCAGCCTAATTTTTTTTTTTTCCGCTTTTTTAGACTGAGGTTTACTCTCAAGTGGAGGGCTCAGCTATTGCTAACACAGCAATCAATGAAAGCATCACCATATCTTTTTTTTCCTCCCTCTGGCTCTATGATTTCCAGAGAAAGCAACTTACTAAGCTTTTCCTGTCATTACCTTACAGTGAACTCTCTAAAAACATCAGAAATGTATAAAATTTCCTGTGTATTCTTCCATATTCTATTGAGAGGCTTTTGTATTCAAGAAAGATATTTTAAAATTTTTCTCATCTCCTATTTAGATCCTTTTCCAGTGAACACACCCTCAAATGAAAGGAAGGATTTTGTATATTCTTAAACTAATAATGGGCCTTTTATCTCCTGATAGTATTAAAAATTGCATCTGCTTGAGCTTATTTACTGGTAAGTTTAGTTCATATAATTCTTTATGGAGGTTAGGTCACCTCAGCAAACACAAATTTTACCTCTTCACTCTCTACTGTTTGTGGATTTTCTTTCAGAGGTAATATCTCAGCTGCTGGCTTCATATCCTTATCCAGCTTGAAATTAATAAATACCACATTTCCTTTCATGCTGGCAGGTCTCTAAACTTTTGCTTCAATATTGACAATGGTTCTTATGATACATTTTATGAGGCAATATTGTTGCTACTATCTGAGCAGAGAGTGCATGAAAACCCTACCAAAGCAAATCAACACAATTTACTTCTCACATGTTGCTGCCTGGGGTTGAGTAGTTTGATAGATGTGCTAAATATTTGCAGTCTCAACCTCAGAACTGAGTCTGCCTTCCTGTCCTGGGTCTGCTTTATGATTTTGATTCTCTGTCACACTTGTAGCACCAAAAGAGTCTTCAGCCTTCACATGGTTCAAACTGTGATGTGTTATTCAGTTTGCTGAGCAACTTGTTTTCATTTATTTCACAATTAGATTTATTCAGACAGGGAGTTTGGGGGAAAATATAATAATCTTAACATTTATTAGTTGATATATAGGCATATGTTTGCAGAAAATTAATTTTTCTCATGATCCACACAAAGACATACTCTTGCAGTTATGAATGAAAGCATAGTAAATCTCCATCTTTTGAAGCTATTTGAAAGTCAGTTGTACAGATCCACCAGCAGCCTGATCTAACTTTAAGCAGGAACTTGGACTAGATAGCCTCCAGAGATCCCTTCCAACTTAATTATTCTATGAATACATAGCATTAGCATCTTATCCTTATACTATTGATTTTATTATTGTAATTTGCTCTCTCTTGGGAAGTTTGGCTGCAGAATGAACTATTAATCTGGTGCTTATGAAATCACTAGACAACAGAGATTGCCTCACATTCATAGCAAAAGCATAGATTCTGTAAGCTTCCCAGCAGTTTTTACAACTGCAGTTTGTAAATACCTTATTCTTCTGTTTTTTCCTGCCTAGGGAAGGGCTGCTATACTGTGGGGGGATCAGTGCACTGAACATATGGTCCCTAATCCCTACATGTTGTTTGCAATCATTGCTCTTTAGGTGGCAAATCACTTAATAAAATCCAAGCATAGAAACAAAAGTACATGTGCCAGCAAGCAATGTTTTCTCTCAAGGCCTGTGTGTTTCTCTAGCCATCCCTGCAGCAGAAGCTCCAAACCCACACACTCCTGTGTCCAGAGTCCTGCTGAGCCAAACCAACCATCACCTTTCCTTCAGCAGTGCTCTTCTCCCATCTCCTTCTCACTGAAGCTTTCTGACCTTGCTTGTCAGTGTTTTGGGATGCTCACGACTTTCCTAGCAGAAGGCTTTTTCAAAAGGGAAGGAAGTATGAGGACTTCTCTGAGTGACACAGACCAGAGTCAGCTGGTGAAAATAGACCCACATGCTGCTCGCTCATGGACGGAAAAGGCTGCAGCAAAGTCTAATTAGAAAACAATTGCCAAATTGTTTTGGCACCCCCGGCAGCTTCTGTCAGATACCAATGCAGCACACACAATTCACCACCATCTTCTAGTCCTTCTGCAGCAAGATTTAATGTTCCTCCACACAAAGGAATCTGGGGTTCTGAGTGTTTCTGCTGTAGGCAGACAGATGAGCTTGCTACTGCTTCAGGCACAGAGCAGGCACTGAGTGTGAAGAGACTGAGCAGAATAAGAGAGAGACAGACTGCAGCTGTCGTTCCCACTCCCCCCATCACCTAAACACATAAGGTTAGACAATATCATTTTCTGGGGTGATGAGTTTGATGTTATCAATTGATTTCAGATATTGGAAATACCATTCCTTTAACTGTCCAGCTTTGAAAAGGGTGATATTAGGCAAGGAAGAACAAATGCAGCAGAAAAAAAGCAGAAGGCAGCATAGGAAGGGAAGCCACACAGCTGCAGAAAAAGCAACACTGCTTTATATACATTCCAGGGAAAAAATAATGGAAGTGTGACCAGTATGTTTGAGGAGAGTCTTTATGCAACCAGGAAATCACCTATGTGAAATATGAAACAAAGCCTGAAAAAGCAAAGACATCGAAGTAGAGTAAATTTTGCATAATGTGTCAGTCCTGAGGCTTGGTAGGTAGAAATCTACCGAAACTGATTTAAAATAAAGAGCTTACTTTGAACTGTGGATGAGGTCAGAAAGGTAGAACACAAAGTGCTAAAGCTGCTCAGGATGGACCATTTCCTACAGCCAGCTGGCACAAAGGGATATAGAATTATTTAAATGAGGATCAAAATCTAATCCACGAGGCTCACCATTCTGTATCTTTATGGTTTTAAATCACAGCATTCATAAATTTTATTGTATTTGAAGACCTTTACTCAATCCTTATCATCCTCTGGAGCTCACTGTACAGTAAATAAACTTTCTAATTGGAGAAACAAAATTGATTGATTTTTGTAGGTTACTGAGGTGAGCATATAGATGCCATGATTAGCAAAAAGAAAATAGCTGAAACAAGTAGCCATGTAGAGCTTATGAATGGAAACACTCTGTTCAGACTGCCTGATAAATAGATGGTCAGAAATAACAGCTGTAGATGGAAAAATCAAGATTTGTTTGAGAAGGACCTGTAAACAAATACCGGCCTAAATCTGCAGTGACCCAATCAACTCCACAACCTTGGTACATCCCATAGTTCTAGAAAAATGACCGTAAAATATTTCTGGGTGACAACCTAGAAATGCAACCAAACCATTTTATTTCATGTGATCTACAATGGTGAAGTCATGCACAATAGTTGGTTACTGCAGGACTTATCACAAGCTCACGTTTTGAGCTTTACAAGGAATCACATGTTACATGAAGTATTACAGGACTATGATGCTGTAAACCTGCAGAGCTGGAGCACATGCTCAGTATGTTATGAAATATCTGAAGTTATGTATTAATCTTTTTAAATGGCACATCACCTTCTTCTCTTGCTATTCCCAATGCTGCACACACAGTCAGATTTCAACTGATACATTTTAGAAAGGACTGGGCAGGTCAGTATATTATGCTAAGGTGAGTTGATGAGTTCATTGCTTGCATGGCATATGCCAGCTGAAAAACCCATTTTATGCTGCATTAACCTTTTATCCATAATTG
The DNA here is from genome assembly GCA_013397155.1 of Irena cyanogastra. Lineage (NCBI taxonomy): Eukaryota > Metazoa > Chordata > Aves > Passeriformes > Irenidae > Irena > Irena cyanogastra. Next base: position 697,238 of record VWZV01002534.1, read on the forward strand.
TTTTGGGGTTTTTTCCTAAGATCTTTGGGTTTTGCAACTGTATACAGTTGCCAAATTGTTTAAATGGGTGGCTACTTATTTTGTGGCCAGTTGGGGATAAGCAGTACTTTAGAGTGCATGATAGTTGAGTTAAACTGTAAAGTTACTCAATCCATCTACTGAAAATCTAAGTTAGTTGATACCATTGCTAATTCTGTCTTTTCTCCCTGTTTTAGGTTCCTTTGCATTCTACTCTCACCACATAGTTTCTGTTTTACTTTCCTTCTTAAGTATAAGGAAAGGGAAGGGAGGGAGTAGCACGAGAATAATTGCAGAAATATGTTGTGGAAATTCCTAAGGGATCACTTCAATCACAAATAATTTCTTCAATCATTTTTAATCAAGCAGCAAGAACTCACATTGTGATAATTCTCCTCTTTTTTTTTTTTTAATAGCCGTCCATTCGGAACTGACGTTAGTCTCCAGGTCAGTTCTTTTTTAGGAAAGAACTTTGTAACCTCTCATTTCTCCTTGTCAAACAGTGTGAAATATGTTAATTCCTGTAGATTAATTTTTCCAATAAATGTAAAACCAATGATGCCACAGTGTGTGTGTATTCATTGCAGGAAACTCCAGCCTCTCTGAGAACCAAAGGTCCAGCTTGATCCATCAATATGTTCCATGTTCTAACACAAAACTTTTACTCCAACACAAAGTTTATGAGAGCCTCAGGTTTCTTCTCACCACCTTTTACTAGTTTTCCATCCAAATGATGTTTTATATTTTGCAGCTATCCAATCTTCAGCACACTATTTGAAGTCCTTTACTGTCCTGCCATCCATTGGCTTGCTGACATAGAGAATTCTGTGATTAATGGGCAGGGACAGAATTTTAAAAATATGAAAACTCTAAGATCTACCATCCTGTGATGAAGATACAGTTTTGTCCAACTAATTAACACTGACACTGAGTGTGCTACACAGTATCTAAATTGCAAGTTGGTTTGTTTGTGTTAATTGCTCTGTTAGCATCTGATTATTTATCTGTCCTGAATTAATTTAAGCAAGAAGAGTTTTTGTTCTTTGGATTTCAATGAAGACTGTATTAAATATAGCTACTTTCCTTTGCCACTTTTCCTTGATGTTGCAAAAAGATCAATTTGAAAAGAGAGAACACAGTAAATTCTGGCTCAGTGGGAGGTGCACTCACAGTTGGATCCCTTCTTTTTATATTTCTCATAAATGCACAAGAATGTTGCCTCCTGAATTTTCCTAATGACAGAAATTTAAAGTCCCAGACAACAATTAACACTGCAGGGGCAAGAGTAGTGCAATTCTATTACCACAGGAAAAAAAAATCAAAAGCTGGTTTTAAAGCTGTACATTTTTCAACTTTTCTCAATTTCAGTTTTTACCTCTTTTGCTTATCCTTCATCAAAAAAACCTCAGAGTTCTCAAGTTATTACTGTGTATATCAGTTCATTTTTTAAAATTAAGTATGAATAATAAATAACGAGAGTGGTGATTTCCCTTGTGCACATGGTATTGATACGAGCAGCATGTTGGCAGAGGATGCTGAACCCCAGGCAGGTTAAATAATTTACTCAACTCCCCACGTGGGAAAAGTGGCAAAAAGGGGTGTAGGTGACATTCTGCAGAACAGCAGTCAGTTTGGAGGAAGACTGTGAGAAATCTGCACAGACAGAATTCAAACAGACTCCACAACTCTCATTGGCTGCAGTAAATTTTCTGATATTTCATGGAGGTGATATTGTGGAGTGTCCAGCTAATGCCTTGACCTCCAGTGGGGCAAAATTAAAATAAGACATAAAATGCACATGCAAATTAACAAGCCCCTAGTCTGTTCAGGCATTTCTAGCTGAAGGGGAGGAAGAGAGAGCACTAAGACTATGATTTTGGTGCAGGCTTGTTTGAAAGATCAGTACGGAGGGTGCTGTCCAAATGGAGTGAAATAGCTGCCTTAGGGATTTAGTGAGTGAATTAGCGAAGGAAAATATCACGTGCCCCTTTTGTTTCTCTTTTTTTTTTAATGAAAACAAGGAATGTGAGATGAAAATCTTATGTAGAAAAGAGATTTACGTTTGCCATAATAAAGACCTTTGTAATAAATATGGATGAGGATATAGGATTTTTTTAAGGAGTTAAGGAGGTGGTGGATGCACTCAAAGCATCTCAAAAATTCCCCTTGATTTAAACATTGCTACAAGAATCTCTAATGCACTGAGGAGATAACAGATGTCCCTCAACTAAAGAAAATTACAGGGAGATCATCACAAAAAACTAGCCTCAGCACAGAGAGATATCATAATTTTCAGGCTCTAGCAATCTGCAGACTCTGCTCAAAAGAAATATAGCTGGAGTCAGACCTAATTTACACTAGTGGAAATCCATGTTGAAGCCATAATTTATTTTAACTAATTATTGTGAATGGGGGTTGGAATCCATTCCAGGGTCTATAATTTTTCCTCACGCCTGAAAAAATGTAGTCTTAGTGGTATTAGATATCACAAGACTAGGACCTTTTAATTCTCTAAGAGACTGGATAATGAAGACATTTTTCTACAAAAAGAAATTCTCAACTTCAAGCCTGGAGTGTGATTGGCAGATGGACAGCCATCCCCTGCTCCACACTGTCTCTGGTGCACTAAGCTTCTCTGGAAGCTGTACAAATCCATGCATTCATAGGACAGCAGTAGTTGCAAACTCATCTTATTAAATATGAAAGTTTTCAAGTCATGTGAGACTTTAAGAAAAACCAAGATTTTTAAAATATAAATCAGGGAAAAATACATACAGCAGTGTTTTTAAGGCATCGGTTTGCAGTTATTTTAGAAAGTTAAACCAACATACATATTCCCAGAAATGTAAAGAGAATCCCATTATATTCTCTTATAAATAAGGGAGAAAGAAACAACAATCACATTCCTCCTCCACACGCTTTTCTGCCCTTCCTAATATTAGTGCTGAATCTGCTTAGAGTACCATGCAGGCCTATACATTACTATTGACAACATGCTACAGTTTTACTCCCTGTACAAGAAAATCACTACTTCAATCTGTGTTATTCTTAGTAGGAAACAGTGTTGGGTGGTTTTTTTTTTGGCTGCTTTCGTAACAGGATGTATTAGCTAAAACCGTATGAATGATTTGCCATTTCTCAGGTGCTATTGCAAAACCTGAATTTTGACATCCTTAACCGAGCTTTGCCCAGGCTCAGGGACCTAATGCACTTTCAAATTGCAACAAACTCTAGACATACACAAACCTTCATAGAGTGCACCACAGAAATGTCTACCACGATTGCAGCTCAGCTGAGCAGCTTTTCACAACTCACACCACATGGTAGTTGTAAGCAGCAAGCGCTGAACAATATATCCAGTGAAGCTGCACGGGGGGTTAGGGATGCAAAATATAAGCTGAAGAGTGAGCAATGCCTGCAGTTAAGGTCTTTTATCAGGCTCCAGATTCAGTTGCTTATAATTCAGTTGCTATTGAGTCAGAGGTTTTCTGACCCAGATCCCTGTCTTAAGTTAAAATTTCAGATCAAATGTTTTTCTCTGTTCCCAGAACAAGGGTATAGCCAGTGAGGTGAGTGCAATTGACTTCAAGTGGTCTGAGAAATCACCTCCCCAGCAGGTTTCCACTACCAGTGCAGCAACCAAAGCTTGCACCATCAACTACTACTGAGTAGCAGGCATGATTAGGCATGATAAGGCAATTAAACCTCCAGGTTCACAGATCTGACCACAGGAGTACCCATGAGCATAAGAAAAATATATAACACTTGAGCCATACATTATCCTCATCTGTTTTGTTGTTAAGATCTGAATGAAGGTTTTGAAAGTAAGCATTACAGTGGCTACTGAGGTGTTGGAAATGACATTGTTTCTGTGACAACTCAAAGGTAAACGAAAACTACAAGGCTTCAAAGCAAATCTTATTTGACATGAAATTATGAAGGTCCTGGGTAAAGAGTGGAGACAGCTTCAGGAGGGATCCATCTGGGGAAGGAAACACTGAGGACTCCAGGTGTTAAGGGCTGCTCTCTGTGACCTCCAAGACACCTTCCACACACTTCAGAGAAGTGGTAACCAAGACCTTACAGCACAGAGAAATCTGTTTGGGAATAGGGAAGAACAGTCAAAGTATCTGGGGAAAGAAAATAAAAGGTAATCTATTAGCACAGTGGAAGAAATAGGTGGGTTTTGAGAGAGAGCAAACAAAATAGAGAAGGTCCAGAAGCAGGGGACTGGAGGCCAGGTGGGATGGCAGCAAATAGGTTGGAGGCAGAGTGGTGATGGGGACCAGGGCAGGATCCTGCAGTGATGAGAGGAGGGAGCAGAGCAGGACATGCAGCACAGAATTCTCCTCTGAAACCCCGAGCCAGAGACACTTGCTCTGAATTTCTTTCTTACGATTCCTCTTCTGTACTGTTTTTCTCAGCCAGGCTGGAAAAAACAGAAAGCATGTCATACCACACCATATGGGCCTATCCTGAGGGCCAGTCATCTGAAATCCATCACACAAGTGTGAGCTGAGCGAGCGACTGCGAGCTGCACCGCATGATTATGCCTTGTGAGGGTCTGCCATCACCGAGGCACTCAGAATATTAATGGATTTTGTAATGGCTAGAAGACAAATGAGGATGCATTCATGTTGGCAGACCACAGGAATAAGTCCACACATATTGTATGACTAAATTTCTGTGTATTCAGTTTGGTGGGGGTTTTTGGTTTTGTTAGTAATTTGGTTGGGCATTAAAAACCCAATTCCAGAAAGCTAAAAGACATATTCCATAATTATCTATACATGGAATGAACAAAGACTGCCGTTGGAGAAAGGAGTATGTGGTTCAAGGGAGTAACATGCTGCATAAATCCAAAGTAGCTGAATTTATTTTGCAAAGAAAACCTTCAATCTAGAATTTCACAACTTTCCCAAATTTGACTTGCACTTTATTTGCTTACTGGGCAATGTAGTAAGGGAATTATGCGAACCGTGGTGCACAAGACACGGGGATCATGCCACCACCTTTCTTACAAAGCAGCCCCCAAGATTTTTAAATATTGCAGAAGAAGGAAGTTATAAGCTCATTTTCAGAGTCAGTGCATCACAGTTTTAAGCATTTCTGGGAATTGCTTCTTTTCTTTAAAGTCATCTCATGGTGTAAGGAGCAGTGACTCCTGAGATACAGGAGCTGAGTGGTCTGCAAAACCAGGCATCTCATCTCCAGCCTGGCAGATCTGGTTTTAAAAGTGTCAATCCAAATGCTGGAGCAGATGTAGAGTGGCTTCTGCAAAACATGACAGGACCCAAAGAGGCTGTCTAGTGTCACAGGAGACTGCAGAGCAGAAAGTTATTTTTGGAACAATTCCTTCTTCTGCAGTATATAATTACTTTTCATTTCTTCAGCTGCTTCCATAAGCAATTTCTCACTAGCAAGGGGTTTGCTCTGTCAAATAATATACTTCATCTACCTATCTCAGTTCTGCTTTTGTTGGTTTTCAGAACAGAGAACTGCAGGGCATCTCCTGAGCTAGTGCAAATTCTTCTTATTATGGAACGCATTTCAGTGATGGTTCAAAAGTGGAGACTATTCGAGATTTGGCATTTGAGGCATTCTTTGACAGCTATAAACTGATGAGCTCAGAGAAAGCACCATCCATAAAAATAACACAATATAGAAAAACCCAAAAAAAATCCCAAAAATAAACAAAAAAAAGAACAAACAGCAACAAAACTACAAAAGACAAAACCATTGATTTTTATTTTTTTTTTAATATTTAATCTAATCATTTGGACTTCTTCCATGCCCACAAGTAAAATTTGGGAATGCACTCAAACACATGTGCACGGCTCCCAGTGAAGTTTATAAGGAGTTTCATACACTTAGTGAAGTGTAAATAATTTTCTGGGAGCCTCTTAATGTTTATTTGCAGACATGCTAGAATCTACACGACCAGTATGTACAGATATTATTATATCTTACTTTTCTTCAAACACAGCTTGATCTAGAGAATGAAAACGGTGTCAGAAGTTAGCAAATACAGCCTTATTTTGCATTCTTGCAATGCAAACACAACTGCTACAAAAACTGAATCATGAACTGATGCTTTCATAAATTATGAGATTATTGCCTCTTAGCACTTGAAAAATGAATGAATAAGTAATGTTTAAAAATGTCTCTTTGCTACATTCCCAGTTATTTTCTTTTGGCTCTTTAAATCCATATTGAGTATTAGCATCATGACCACTCCAGGCATGCTAGGAATCAGCATCATCCAATTGGGGTCCTGACAGTTGGTCTTTGAAATATGTCCTTACCATGGCAATAGTTTAATGATTGCTTAATATATAAAAAAATCTTGCACATTTTATAGTATCATCATGCCATCTAGAGGTGGCATATCACTGAGACTCCCACTCATCCTCATGTCCAGAACAAAGCAAAATAGTGAGAGGAATAGTGGGATGGAGGCCTTTAAATACAGCCTTTCACTAGGATGCTCCAACAGATTTGGTTGCAGTTATGCCATGGGTTTCAGCACTATTAGTAAAGGACAGGAAATGCTGTTGCATGAGACTCATTAGGAAAAAAAGTTGAGCATTCAAAAATGCATTACTTATACACAGAAGAAAAATAAGCAATGGACAATCTGTTGCTTTTCTACCCAGCTCCACTAGAAACTGTGCTCCATCTGGGACTCCATATCCACCTGCCTATGAAGTCCTACAGAGGAATAAACACTGCAAGGATCAATGCTGTTCAAAGCACTAAGATGAGTCAAGTCCATTTCAAAGAGGAAATTTTAAAACAAACAGCCAGCCTTGAATTCACCACATGCTCCCCATCTGTCTTGACCTCTCAATTTCCCAATACTTCTCCTACTTCCCTGAAATAACAGAGCTTTGAACAGGAATCAAGTACTTCTCACAGATAATTCAGGGTAGAACCAGCCCCAGAAAGTCTCTGGTCCACCTTCCTGCTCAAGGAAGGATAAAGATGAGATCAGAAGAACTTTGTTAGAATATTATCTAATAAGGTCTTGAAAGTCTTCAAGAACAGAGATAGCACAATTTATATTGTCCAACTCTTCCACAGCTCCACTTGTCCCCATTGAGAACAAGCTTCTCACTGTGCCCAGTCTGGATGACAGTTGTTCAGTTTACACTGTCCCATACCCTACCTGGCACACATCTCCATGAAGTGCTTTCATAACTTCCTTGCCTGATCTGGGGGAGTTTGATCCCTCCTGAGGTCGTCTTGTCTCCCAGCTGAACCAGTGCCAGTCCTTCAGTTTCTCCCCACAGGACAAGTGCAGCTCATGTGTGCAAAGTCTCTCCTTAATAAACAGAACAAAGGTGAACAAAGACACAAAGGAGCTACTGACGAGGAGGCTGCAGCTGGAAACGGGCAAGAGATGCGGTCATGTTTAGGAATGATTCTCAACTTTTACCTTTAGGTGATTCTTGTCCCATTTTTAAGGATACAAGAAGAGTAAATTAAATAAGGGTATTGCATAGCAAAACTACTGAGGAAAACAGAAATATCTTTTCCCTGTAGCAAAAATCTATTGCTTGGTTTACTTTGTGCCTCCTATTACATAGAAAACCTATGGCTGAATTTGCTTTACTGTCTGCTGTTATATTCCTACATCTAAAAGAACAGAACAAGCAAACGTCAGCATTAAAAATAATATAAAAAATAAAATTTCAGCTCAATTCCCTTGCAAAACAGCATCAAAGGCATTCTGGAAACAGTCCTAATCACTAGAAATATATGTCAAAAGTAGTAATTAGTATTGTAATTATCCTACAGCCTTGGCATCTGTCTTATATAAGCATTTAAGCCCCAAGAAAAGAGGTCAGCATGACTTCAGTTGACACAAATACATGAGATAGGAAGAACCAACAAAAAGGGAAAATTTCAGGCTAATCACTTCTTTCACTCGGACAGTGCTACACGGGACACGTTTTCACCAAGCTCCCAACGGCATCTGTGTGCATCATCCAACAATTCCTCCAATGTAAAATTCATAAGATCTTTTGGAAGCAGGAGTTAATCCATTGCCAGTCCTGTCTCTAGACCAAAACCAGCCATTTCCACTGTGCCTTGTGCTGCATTCAGAGTTCTTGGAGCACTAAGCACTCATCTCCCCTGTCCTGGGAACCGGACTGGTTGCAAGGCCACCACGAGCCGCACCACAGAAGCTCTCTGCCCATGCCACAGTGGACATCCTGACCAATATGCTGTGGCAGCTGGAAATTGAACTGCTATCTGCAGGCGTGGCTCAACCTCTTGGAGACATGTTTGTCTCTCCCAGCAGAGAATTGTGTTAGTGGAAATCAATGAGTGCAGCATCGTGGCTTGCAGCCCAGAAGGGCAGGGGGGATGGACTGTGATTTGGGTTTACCTGAAGCTGCCCTTCCTCAGCCCGTGATTGCCACAGTCTCAGAAGGTGAGGTAGACTTTGCCTTAGCATCCATATCCCAGTTTGGATTTCCTCTGTGGGCATAGGCACTCATGGCACTGAGCCAGCTCCCAGCTAACTTTGGCTAGTGAGGATAAGTTTAAATCACCTCTTTGCTGTTTTCTTTCTCTAAAGAGAAAGAACAAGATAAAAGATAAAAACAGCACCAAATCTGGTGACACAACAGATCTTCCTGTTTCCAGTCTCTGAAACTTCCAGTCTCTTATAACCACAGAACCAGATGCTTTAGAGAAATAATAGCAATAATAATTTTATCTGAACTCATATAACTAAATATACTATTCTTATTCAGAAATGTTTCTAAAAACTCTGGAAATCTGCTGTAAAATATTGTAGGTTGAGGCTATCTGCTTTAAAAAGTTCAGTCCTTAATTGCTCTATATTTTTTTTTTCACTTTAATTAATTTGCTTCCTTTAGAGATTATCAGGTGCTCGACTCCTAGTGTGGAGGTGGAATTTTCTGAAAACTAGGCACAAAACTGCTCAGTTTGCCTTGTTTCCTGAAAATCAGCTGCTTTTTCTGAGGAACACTGAGAAGTCCTGAGACCTCAAAATTGTCAGTAAAATTTGAGGTGGTTTTGTTATATTTATATTATTTATATGAAAGAGATTCTTTATATGCATATGAAACGTGATATATTTATTATAAAACTGATAAATTTATTAGAATGTGAATGTATACTTCTCAAGACAATTCATGGTCCTTTTGCTCCAATAACAATGGAAGCTCATTTAATTTCAGCTTTTACAGGATAGGCAGATACAGTGGTTGGTTTCCTATTCCATGAGCTAATGCTAAGCTTCTCAGCAAGTGCCTGCCTTGTGAGTTAATCTGGCACTCATTATCTGCACCAGCAAAAATACACCCTTGTGACTGAAAGAAATGGCACCTTACCAGAAAACAGAAAAGAAAAGCAGCTGCCCACTGTGATGAGAGAAAACAACCTGAGCATGACATTCCTGGAGAATCTCTTCAAATTGATACATAATGACAACCATCATAAAAACAAAGATAATGTCATAAAAGACTAATAGTGAGAGGGTGTATTAATAATTGAATTAATAAAACTCTGTTTCTGAAAAAAGCCTAAATAAAGAATGCACTAACACAATCAGGGAAAGAATTAGTGGGACTGGATTTCCTTCTAAGCAATCCCACGCTTTTTTGCTGTAATGATGAGCAGTTGAAGGGAAAAAAACAATTACCCTTGCCCTTATATGGTTCAGCAAAGAATTTATAATTTGCATTCACAAAATAAGGAGGCCAGTGAGAAACCCAGACTGCTTCCAAATGCACAACTAAACTCTCTTTCCAGCTGATGTGCAAGTCTTTTATTCTTTGTGATTCATCTTCCTGTGCATGTCATTCACATTAACCATCACCAAAGACAGTTGTAAGCACAGAGGTCCAATGGAAAAACAGCCCAGAGACTCCCAGGCTTGTGACCTCTACTCCCTGCTGCTTGCCCTGACCGGAGCTGACCTGCAGCCTTGCACAGGCGAGCCCTGCTGCACAGTACTGATCACAGGCAAGCTCTTCTATGTGTCACAAAGCCAGAAGGAAGGTCACTAACGAGGCCACTGGTACCTATGAATTTGGCTGAAGGGGCTGCACTGCAGCTCTGCCCTGCAGCACTGGCACCCACCCAGTGCAGGCAGGACAGCAGCAGCACCAAGAGCTGTCCAGGCATTCCTCTGCCTTGCTTCATGTCCAAGCACCACACACACAAAATTCACCTGTGCTTAGGAGCTGAACTTAGACCTACACAACATCACAATGGCATCTGGACACGTCAGCGTCTTCTTTGACTCATTCCTCATCTTCTGCAGGCCACATTCCTCCTCCTCAGCCTTTATCACATCCTCCAGCAAAGGGAGAGCTCATAGCATGTGTGAAGTTAGCCGCTGGCAGCTCTCACCAGCACTTGGGCAGGAATCAATATAAATACAGTCTTTGGCTTCTGAATTTATTGCTGATATGGCAGAATGTTAAAGTCCAACTTCTATTCATGGAGAGGGCTGTTTAAGCTTATCTTTGTACTGTCTGTTGCTATACATACAAGGAATATAATAATCAGTGAAAGTATGTCTTGCACTGAGCTATAGCATTTTTCTCAAAACACACCTTTTACTCCATTCTTATGTCTTATCTACAGTGATCCTTTCATCTTTGCCAGCAGAATGCTATCCACAAGAGTTACATCCATACAAATAACAAAACCTCTTTGCAGAGAATGATATGAGTGAAACAGCAATACCAGGGAACAGAAACTAGTGCAAAAGTGCTCAAGAAATGTTGCCATGTTCATGCCAGGAGCAGCTAAACTCATTAGCTATTCCCCAAGTAATGTGTCAGGTCTACCACTCTGCAACACTGACCCGTGGCTGAGACCCAGAAGGAGAGAGAAGCTTTGGGTTATGAGGTCTGAGTGTTTGCATTCAAGGTCAGAAGACAGAACTTTCCAGAAAGATAGTCCTTATGTCTACAATTGATTGGTTTTTCCAGACACTTTCATTTTGTCTATTCTGCCTTGGAAACCTGCCCATACCTGTTCCCCGGCAAAGAGCAGAGGCTGCCTCTTGTTAACCAAGCTCTTCTGCAAACAGCACACAAAGGGCACTGAGCTTCAGATATGTCCTCTCTTCCTTGCAGTCACCAGATAGTTAGCTCTCTATAACTGCTCTCTTCTGGATTTCCCTTTCACACTGATCAATATTGTCGTGACTTCTTCCTCTTTTGGTCTTCTGGCATAAGTCTGAGCACTGATCAAGAGTACATTAACACCTGAGGTTTGTATTTTCTACACAATGGCTTATGGCTTTTCCCTTAAAAGTGCTGCATCTCTTCAAGAACAATTCTTACCCTTTTTTTCCCTCTTTCCACCCCCCCCACATAAATGCAAGTGAAGGAATTGGAGGAAACCATTCATATCCGTGAGCTTAAGACCAGAATTTAAATCTTTTTAGGAATTTAACATATTTCAATTACAATTTTGCACTCTGGTGCCAATGTTCTCCCAGCCTTACAGTAAAAAGCACAGGAGGGTAAGCATTTCAAAGTGGGTGCATTGATTCATTTCCTCCACAGGAACCTGGAGAATTCAGAGCCAGGGATGGCCATCACTAAGGATTGTGCACTACTTCCTGCTAGGAAAACTAATGCAGGTCCCAGAGTGATGGCTACATATTATACCAGTAGAAAATTTGTCTCAGCCACTGTGAAGGTCTTCCAAGGTGTATGATCAATGCTATTTCTGGCTCATATGCTGTTAGTGGAGAGTGAAGGACTTCAGGAACACAGGGTTTCACTGCCCCATGAATGGAGAAGGGGCATTTGTCTGCAGGGGGAAGCCATGCAGGACTGACACTGCACTGACCACATCCACAGTGCTGCAGCCATGCATCTCCTGGCTGGGCCAGACAGACATTCATCCAGGTCCTCCTTGGCGTTCCTGATTTTTTAAGGGCTAATTTCCCAATTTTTATCCAGTACAAACCTCATGCAGTCAGAAAAGAGGCAGTTCTTAACATGGAAGGATGAAAATCCTACATTTTAGTGTGCTAGACTGCTGGAAGAGATATCACATGAGTAGGTGAATTGGCTGGTTTTTCCTTTGATATCACATAAATAATATTAACAAGTAGATTCTTCGTTCATTCCAAAGACATCTTTTATTTCAGATTTACTACAGTGTCAGTACAGAGACAAATTTTGTTATGATGTTCTCCAGCACAAGGTTGAATAATTGAATTGTCAGGCAAGCAACTAGTTGAGATCTTTAAAAAATATTTATAACCGTCAAACACAAAGCATTGTAGGGTTTTCAGTACTCATTTGTTCCCTCTTTAAGGCTTTCAGATCACTCAAAATGAGTCAGACATTATTATTTTAAAGGATGTTTCTAATATGTTATTAAATTATCTCTACAGAAATTGAACATTCATCAGTCCATGCAAGGTTGTCAGCTTTTAGAACCACAGATATTTATGTATTATGCATTGATATCAATCACAGCAGAGGTATCCACATTTTTCTTCTCAAAAGAAAACAGGTACACACATGTTCTTTATTATTCTCTTCTCTTTCTATGCTTCTTCTCACACACAGGAACTGCTACTTCTGTATCTTAACAACTGATAATTGTTTGAGTACTAGAAACCACTCTGGCCTGCCTAGGCTATAAATAGGAGCCAAATTTCCCACACATTAGAAAATAAGGTACTATAGCAGCTTCCTTAAATACAGACTTGCAAACACAATTCCAAAGCCAGGTGGAGATGGAGATTGGAAAGTTTACAAAGAGATTTGGCAAAGTACTGCTGAAAGCAGCAGCAGGGAGCGGGACACGAAGATGCAGGAGACGACCTCCAGTTGTACAGTCATTAAATATCATTAAATACCCTGCTGCAGTCTCCTTAGGGCTACCTGCATCCTTGAGGCTGTGCCTCCCCTGCACACGGCTCCTCTGTGGAGAAAGGGTGCTGCTGTGGACGTGCCTCTGTGCCAGCAGGCGTGGGGAGAAATCAAAGGCAGCCCACGCCTCCGGGGCACCGCGGAGCTGCCGTGCCCGGGTCAGACCCAGCCACCACCCCGCGTCCCTGCGCCCCGTCACGGCCACGGGGCCAGCCCTGACCCTCGCTCCCGGGAGCCCTGCTCGCTCTTTGGAGCCCCTGGGTGCTCTCCAGAGATAGCCCTTATTAGTGACAGCAGCGCTGATAATCAATAATGACAGCTCGAGCAATAGCCAGTTATAACAGTGCAATAAACAGAAATCAAATTTTTCATATTAGGTCGATTAAGCTGTAGGCAATACGAGTCTCTTAAGCCACCAGAATGGCATTTTAAATAGATTACCAAGGCTTTAAAAAGTCTTTATTTGATGTGGGCTTTATCTTCTGACGTGGCATATTCTCAAATCTTTGCACCACTTGCAAAAGCACTGCCAGACGTGCTTCCCATCAGCAGTGCTACCTCACTCAGTAGCAAACAGAAAGCTCAATAGCAGCATCGAGTACAGCAGACTGTGGGACCAGGCAAACAGGGGAACGAACACCAGCCTTTGAGTAAAGACTTCCAGGAGGGATAATGGAATAGCATGAACAAAGAAGAAATCATCTACAATTTAAAAATGGGCGAACAATTGGCCCACCTTCTGAAATAAATAGCAAGGCTTTTTCTTCTAATTGAATTAGTCATTAGTCTTTCTAGTCCATTTGTTCATGTCAAGTCTCTGTTTACAGCTAAACACATTATACAATAAAATATGTTCTATATTGATCAATTTTTTTTTTCCTAAAAGAGCAGGTTTTATTTCTCATGAGTAGATAAGAGATGTGGTTTCACCCCTAGACAGTGAAACAAGAATATCAGCATAATCCCCCTTAATGCTTTTTTTCTACTTTAGTTGTGTAATTGTTTCCATAAATATCTGTGAGACTAGGGATCCAAGTGAGTTCAATAATGGCTACAATCGATTTCCGTTGTTCACACAGCTGTATGACTTAAGAATATATCCTTTATCCTTATTTGGATTGCTAAGAGTCCTGGCAAAATCCGGTAGGACTTTATCTGTTGGTGTGTAACTGACTCCTGATTAATATTAACCTGCCAGTTCAAAGCCGGGATAATACAATTATCTAAAGCTAGATCTTACAGCCCTAATTACACCCATGAACAGAAAAAAAAAAATACAGGAACTTTTGAGTTACTCACAGGCAAAAAAAATCCAACCGGGGTGATTAGTGGATACATAAATTAGTGTTTCCAAATCATACAGCGGAAGTCAATAGCAACTTTTATGGGAGCCTCTAGACTACCTGCATCCATGGCCAAAATCAAAAAACAAGTACTCATCCAGCACATGATTAATGTTAATATATCAGATCCACGTAATTAAAATTAAAGACAATTCTTACACCATAGTTTTTAGGACATTAAAAGGCACAGATGAAGGGGAAAAGCAATTTTGACTGAGAGGTTGCTGATGAATGTAATTTTAACAATACCAAGGTATACCAAAGTTTTAAGTACTAGTGACACTCTTACTAACTCATCCCAGCTAATAGGTACTATTAAAATACTGGGAGCCAAAAGGTTTAGCCTTTTATTTGTCGTGGAAAATGGCCATTTAGACTGTTTCTTGATACTAAAGTGTATGTTATGTTGGATTGCACATCTCACGAGGCCCCTTTCTAAGAAAAAGATCTTGCCACCTGTCATGCCAGTGAGAACCATTAGGCTCCCAGAGCAATATAAGGCCAGAGAGAAAGTATCTTTCTAACTTATACTTAAAAAACAGTGACTAAGCACTTCCGATAATAAATTGTATAAATGATGCAAAGAAAAGGTGGCTATTAGGAGCACTCTTCTTCAACTATGAAATAGCTATAAAATACTTACATATACTATATTGAGCAGTTGGTTTGGTTGAGGTCAAGTGTTTGTCACACCTGGAGAATACTGGCACAAATGGCTCCTGGTTTAGATATTTCCATTGCTCTGAGGTTGTCTGCTTTTGTTCCTGGGAAAAGAACAAGCTCTTACAACAGTGTGCTACACTGCTTACACCATAATAGGCTTACACATTGCCTTCATTCAACTGTCTTTTCAGTCTATTCACATGATTTTCAAAGTACTTCAACCTGTTTTGCCAAGTGATCCAGCATTCATGACTCCCTTTCAAAGAGTTTTCCAGGAAGTGTTGATAGCAGAGTTTTCTACAACATGAAATTACACATTAGAGGCACAAAACCTCTGTAAGTGAAGAAAATTCTGCTGTGTGATGCATTTTTTTTTGTTTTTACAGAAAATATCACTTCTGACAGTGCTTGGTTTTCCTACTATAAATCTACCATAGTGTTACTCACACCTCTGCAAACTCTCTCAAAACGTTTTTCACTGGGTCTGCAGGACCATGTACCAATTTCATGGACCACCCACATGGCCTCCTTTGTATTTATATTTGCATTTATGTTATGCTTTCTTTTAAAGACACTATTGTTGGTACTTCAGTGGCACTGCCATCTCACACACCTACAGTTCCACTGCTGGCCTGTATTTCCATATTTGTTTTCTACCTGTTCACAACAGAACATCACTTCTGAGCAGAGTGAGACAACCAATCTGACACGCTTCCTCCCATTTTGCAGTGTAATCTGTATGTGTAGTCCCGCTCCAGGTCAGTATGTTTTTGTGACCAATGTGCAAGATTTTTAGGTAGATTATGAAGATCTTTATTCTGTGATCACTAGCCACATGTAGCTAAATCACAAAATCATAAAATAGGCTTCAGACACCATAGTTATAATAAAATGACCAACATGTTCTTTTGTGCACCAATTGCAATTATTCAGATACACACTTCTCAGTGTATAAAGGATCACTGCAAAATTAATTCTTTAATAATACATAACAAGATGGGGTTTTTCATCTTCTGTTCAATCACTGTCACTTAAAAGGAATGTCTCTACCATGCCTACATCTAAGCACACTTCAAATGAATATTTTTTATGATGATCAATGTTAACAACTTTCTGTGATGAACACACATTCAACAACCATCTCCCTATTGAACTTTTGCTCCTGTAACTGGATAATTTCTGCTTAGGTTATTTAACCTTCCACCCTTGTTTTTCCCTATTACTCCTAAAATAGGCAGAAAAAAATCTTTAGGATAAAAGATCTTTCAACATTATTTCTTAGTGGTATTTGTGAAACAAGTCCATATAAAACAATTCTATATCAATATGACATATGTGGGCATCAGTTAAGTGTACACCTAATCATAGGTCTAAAATGTAACAGTAAATCAGATTTTTCTGAAAGCTATTATAAATTTAAATTCAAACAATCACAGACTTGTCAGTATAGCATAGAAATTACACTCTACTGAAAAAAAACCAGAATTTTTTGTGGCTGTCAGAATGTTACAAGTTAAGTGACCATATGACATGTAAAGTATTGGAGTACCAAGCCCTTTGTGTTTTTTTAAAGAAGCATTTAATTTTAAACAATCATTTAATTCCTTTTTCTCTGGTAATTTTATAGCCTTGGATATTATTAAAAAAGCTTATTTTATATGAGAAACAGAATGTAGAAATCTACATGGGAACTGCATATTCTTCTACTTAAAACAAAAAAAATATATTGAATATATGCAGTTCTGACAATTCAAGATGTAATTTAAGAAACTGTTTAAATTTAACCTCTCTTCTTGATATGAGAAGATTGCATTGACCATCAAGGTAGAAGCAATTGAACATTTAATTATTTCCTTCTAAGAGAGGCTTTGAGAACTACTCCCAGTGTCAAACAGAAATAAATCCTGTAAACTGGCTATAATAAATTAATAGGAGTCTATGCAATATTGAGCTGGGACAGTTACTTTCCTTACTGGCAGATGCTTTATGATTCACATAATTTTTTACACCAGAGTTTTACTGTGAGGTGCTGTTGCATGCTGCAGAAAAGGCCACAATGTGTACCTGGAGAGAAGAAATTCACATGAGGATTCCCTGGCAGTGCTCTTAGCTTACAGCTCTGCAGCAAAGAGCAGGGTTTGCACCTCTATGAGGAAAGTTTGGAAGTCTGCTCCCCCATGCAACACACATCCAGAGAACCAGGAGATGCAGAAATGTCCATCCATATAACACCTCTGCCACCGTCTTGCCTGCTCCTGCTCTCACCCAAACTCTGTAAAGGAAGCTGCATTTAAGACGGCACAAACCTTGGGAAGGAACACGAATTTTTGGAAATAGCTAAAAAAGCACCACCAATGGACTTAACTCTGCTTCCTTTTGTGTTTGATTCAAGAAACGCTGCTAGGCAGGACCCAGTGAAAAGTCAGTTTTGACAGAAAAGAATTGTTTGTGGTCCACCAGAAAGCGTTCATTCTTCCCCATCTGGAACTTGACCGTCTCCCTCCCAGGGCAGGCACTGAGCCAGCCTGTGGCCAAGCTAGGACACAAAGCTCCAGCCTGGAAGGAATGCTGTCCCATAAAGCAGGTAGTTAGACATCCTCCCTTTGCCCTCATTTCTGTGCCATCTGTATTCACTTTTATGGTGCGCCAGTCAGACCATGCTCCTCAGCAGAGCTAAGCTGCACTTAGCAGGACTTAGGCAAGAAAAGGAAGCTACTTTGAAGCAAGTTATTTTTATTTTCTTTCCACATAGTAGATTTTACACTGACTGGGGCTTGATTGCCTGCACTTTGCTATATATTGAGGAACCACAGCTCTCAGTTCTTAGACAACACAAACTAACCTGGAACGTAGGAACCCATCTCCTACACGGTCTTCTCTTTGGGTCTCACCTCGTAAGGCTGATGAGCCCCATGGCCCAGACTTCTTTGCCTGCTTCCACAGGGCAGAGCAGCACAGCCTGAAAAGCAGGGCATTGCTACCATGAGTAGGATCCCAAAAACTTTGTACTACATCTCCAAAGCCTGGGAGCTGGGACACATCAGGATGACTTTATCTTATCCTGGATTGATTTTTCCTTTATTTTACCTAAGTGAACTGTATCAAAAATTATTCACCTGCCAGGGGAATATTACTTAATTTAAGTTTTAGCTTAGCTTTGTAGGTTTGTGTATTTTAATGGCTATTTTTATGAGACTTTTGCTATTTCTGTAAGTAACAGATAGCAGAGGAGCAGTAGCTGCTTTGCATAGAGGCAGCTATGATCTGAAAGAAAACTGGTGTAGAGAATTATACAAGTAGCAGATTATAGGAGGGATTCCCAAAGTGTGGAGATGGGATGAAACTAGACACTCCCAGGCTATAAACAGATTACTAAATTTGTTTATACTAAACAAATAATAAATTACTGGTCATTAAGTAATTTAAAAAAACTGGTCATCACTGGACTTGGGAGGCCAGTAAAACTGGCTTTAGAGATAACAAAGGGAACAAAGAACAAATATTGAACGCAGGTAATTAAAACTTGTTATACATAATATATTTAGATACAAAGAGGAATTGCGGGCCAATGAGGGAAGAGTAACGTCCAGTACGTGCTAAGAACCATATAAAAGTAGCCCCACACTGATCCTAGAGTGAGATGAAAGAAATCCTCAGCAGCACCATACTTCTCCCAGTGAAGAGCCCAGGACACTAACAACTCGCCAGAACCTTCTCCCTTGCTTCTTGAGGACCAACAGAAGGGTGAGCATAATTCTGGAGAAAGGAGTGCAGGTGAGGAAATTGGTGGCTGCTAGCACCAATTGCACCATGACTGGGAGTGAGCTAAAATAATTGGAAAATTTGAAGTGTTGGTTTCCACGAAATGGGACTAATAAGAATGCTTTGATTAGGCTGCTAACACCTTAATACTTAATGAATTGATATGAAAGATTTTGTTTTTCAGCCCATATAAAATTCATGGTGTGGGGGTTTTTCATGTGTATTTGGTACCTATACTGTTTAGTTGTAATTGTGGATGCAACACAAAAATAGATTAAGAAAGTTGTCATTACCCAGAGCATAAGGTCTACATTATGCCAAAAAATACCAAGTACATGAAACAGAAGTTGAAGTATGAGTTAGTACTAAACCAAGCATATTATCTACAGCAGACAGAGATTTCAGAGAGACAGTTCAATTGTGCCTATTGCTTGGAAGAATAAATAAAGCCTCCTTGGTTTAGAGAAGGTGAACACTTTTTATTCTGACAGCTCTGCTTTCCCATTAGTAGCTTCCCATGGCATTACCATCAGATTGCTGACAGAAATGTGGTTTTGTAAGTATTAATTTCTAGAGGGGGTGGCTCTGTCCCTTAAGCCATAATTTTTGTCACAATAGAAGCAGCTTTTCACATTGCTAAAATTAGTCTTTCAGTTGACTTTGCCAGAAGAAATATGACAAATGCTTCTGAAAATTCTTATTAAGCAAATTTCATGGAGATGTTTATTGTTACTTCCTGACATTCTTTAAAAAAATTAAAAACACAGACTACTTGTCTGAGGTATATGCATACATTTAAATAACTTCTTGCAGAAATAAAAGGATGCAGATGAGAATGGCCAAGATGAAAATAGCTTTACTGCAACACACACTGGTGTTTCCAGTCTCATTATTAGCATCAGATGCAGCCTACCTGAACCTTCTGACTGTCGATCTTTTGATTTTTGCAAATAACAAAGTGGACTCGGGGAATGGAGGAAAGAAATTTTCCTCTTGTTCATGTACAGTATCTCATATACAGGGCTGCTGTCAGCATATTTTTCTGTCCATATTCACCTGTCTGTGAAATGGTTCTTGTGAAACCTGAAAGTCTGCATCCTTATTTGTACTGGGAAACCTCTCATTCCCACTTCATTGAGTTAGGTGTAAACACCACCTTCACAAAAAGTAACCTTAATGTGGCTGGGATACGGTCTGACAAAGAAACCAGGGAGATCACTGCTGGTAACAAGCATGCTTTAAAGGGAGTTGAAAGCACAGGGAATGTAGAAGAGAAAAGGAGCAGAGACAGAATGATCAGCACTGAGAGGCCAGTGAGAGGAAACTGTGAAGTGAAGAGACTCTGAGGATAGAACATTTGTTGTGCCATGGACAAAAGAAAGACCTTTTGGAAGAATTATGTCATTTAATAACAGCTCACTATCATTTCTGAAGAACTCAAACTCACCCTTTCCAGTGAAACTCATCTTACTAAGTGAAATCAGAACCTTGTGTTGTTCAAATAACTTCCTCTTCTGTCTTCTGCTTGGTGGCCAAGCATAGCAATGATGACCAGTAATGTCATAAGCCCTCAAAAGCCCCCCAAAAAACTGCTGAGGAGTCTGTGCAACCTGATAGCACTACAGACACCCAAATCTGCCACAGCAGATGGAGCGTGGTGAGGGTGCTGTGACCTTCCTGAAGGAACCTCCTGAGAAGGATGGCCCAGGGGCACAGGCTCGTTCTTCACCCACACCAGCTAGCTGTTCAACTCTCCAGGCAATGCAGAGGGGTATGAGCAGGGCACTCTGCAAAGGACACCAGGGACAACAGCTCTGAACAGACAGGGAAAACAGGGGTGGGACAAAACACTGGGACCAGTGGGATGAGGGTGGGAGGGCAGAGCAAAGGGGAAGGGCCAATGGGTTATAAATCATCAACACAGGGTGGCAGAGGCCTCTGGGGGCTCACCCTAACTGCAGGGCTCTGCCTTAGGGGTTGGCTCTCCAGGAGAGGGGAGCAAGCATTTCCCTGGCTAGTTCTCTAGCCCCCACACAAGTCCTGTATGTCATTGTCAGGCTGGCACCAGAAATCATTTACTCAGTTAAGTAGCCTATTCATCTTCATGTCCCCTCCTTATTGCTTTCTTTCATAATGCAGTACAATTTTTTTTTCTCTGATTAATTATAAATACCATAAATGTATCACAGGAAAAGAAGTTCTACCCTTCTAAAAGAAGCATAGCTATAAAAATACCAAAATTATTTCTCTTTGACTAAGTGTTAACTTTTATTTCTATGTCAGTTGGTTATTGCTTACATGATAATAAAGTCCCCATCTTTAAAAGGAAATAAAAAAAGAAGGAAGGAAACAAAACCAGATTCTGTATGTCTAACGAGCCTATATGAAAAATGCTGTTTTTCAAGTTCTTCCTATGCTGGATGATAAAAAGGAATATATATTAAGAAGTCTGTCTGGAAAATTTATTTTTACAAAGTGTCAGGAAGGATTAAAGCAGGACACAAATACCATGCCCATGCAGTCAGACTTGGTCAGATGGGGCACTCAGGCCTGCAGAGCCCAGAGGAAGACATATAAACTAGTATGGTAGTGTTAACTGGAGCAAGTCAAGAGCAGGGACATGAAGAGGTAGTATGGCCAAACAGATACAGAGTAATTTGTTCAGCTCCTGTGACTCAGTCATATATTTGAGCATTTTGGCAGTAGGGGTGATTTTTTCAGCTATGGAACTCAGTAAAAAGTCTGGCTGTGCCAGTGGTGTATCTTGCTGCTGGAGTGAGCTGCTCAAAATGGATTTGGGGCTTTTATGTTCTTTTTGAGGCCATAAAATTGACCAGTTGATCTTTCTGCATTTCTATGCTGCTGTTGTTAGGGTTTCAATTTCTCCTTATGGCTCATTTCTTAATTAGTTGGGCAGTAGCTATAAAGACATCACATAAACAGGATACAGTGATCTGCTATGGTTACAGACAGAAGTTCTACAGGCTATTTTCTCTCTCACAAGCAGTTCTTAATTTCAGAATATTGTTGCATCCCAAATGTGGGAAAAGGATACAATGCTTGGGGGGGACTGGTTAAGGGAAATTTTAAAAATAGTTTCAGTTGAAGGATCTACAGGTTTTCAGGGTTTTGGATATACAAATATCCAAAAGAGATATTTATCTTTTCAGAATACATCAGACATCCCTTGTTAACCTCCTCTAAATATGACAGTTCAGCTTCATGAAGCAATTTCAGCTAGAAATATGAACCAGGAAGAATCATCATCCCTGACTTATGGATATTTGTAAATTCTTTTAAGAAAAATCACTAGATGTACTGGAATGACTTATTGGACACACATGGCTCGTAGACCATAAAGATCTATTCAACACAGCCTAGACAGATTTCAGCTCAAAGGCATTAGGATCTGTAAATAAGTATTTTTTCAATTCACCTTTTCTTCCTAGCCTCATTTTGAAATAGTATTGGACATTACCACACAGCCTAAAATATAGCACCCATTCTCATGAGCTTCCAGCTATGGTGTTTCCAGTTGTTGTGGACACTCTACAGAACCAAAGCACTCTCAGTATGACACCATTACTTTTGTGCAGTGTTCATGCCTCCTCACAGCCTAAGGAAAAATACATCTTCCCAAGTCCAGAACGGATCAGTCAGACCATAATCTAGGCTTTGCTTTGGGCCATTGACTGAAATATTTCAGTGTGCTTTACTTTTCCTTTATGCTTTTCTTTAACTGTACCCAAATGTTCTTCCCAGAATACATGTAACAAGTATTTTGCCTTCCATCTCACACAAAATCACAGCACGGTTCATCTGTGAAACAGTAAGAAATTAAAATCTGCATATTTCTCTACATCAGACAGTAACTATCTTAGGGGATATTTTGGCCTCCTGGTAGGCACTGTCATCAGCAGAGTATGTTCCCAGAAACTAAGTGAACAATAATGTCACATTTTTTGTTGTTTTTTAAGGAAAGACTGTTTAGAAACGAAGCAACAAGCTCAAATGCAACAGGAATCCAGAGCAGCCTTCACAAAGGCATGCACAACAGCAATCTCTGGTCACAACGTAACTTCATCTGCTGAAACAGCAAGGAATGCTGATACTGAGTGGCTATTATCATCTCAGAAATGGAAGTGCCACTCTGTGAATAGGTGATAAACACCAGCTGAACAAAATTACCTTTATTTAGCATAAAAAACCTGTGATATTTTAGCTGCATGTGTCTTCGGTGCCTTTAATCCCCACTTAAAATCAAATGGCAGGTCGCCAAAAAACAGAAAATAACACTAAGGATGTAAAAGCTTATACAGTTACATTTTCCCATCTCCTACTGACAGTACTATAAGAGGTCCCTCCAGAATCTTTACTGATCTTCACGTGTGTGTTGAAAACTAATGAGACACAATAAAAACCTGAGACATCTCACACATATTTGAGTGTAGTTCCTTTGAAAATATTAACTTTAGAGGAAGGATTCCTCTAAAGCTAGGATTTGGCTTCAGCCAAGATGAGAACAACAAATGGAAAAATGTTTCAGCCATTATTGACTTTCAGCCTCCCATGTGTCAGTCTCACCTCTGACAAGAAAAAATTATAGCCCTTCTCATGTCCTTCACTTCTCAAACACTTTCTTTGAAGATGATCAAAATGAAGCATGAACAGGCTGGATGAGGTTAGTGATGTACATAGAAAGAAAGAAGTTACAAATTACTGTCTCCTCCGAAAACTCACCTCTTCCCTAACTTTGAATATCTGGTCACACAACAGCTCATCTCTGTATGTTTGGTTTTGGATGTGTTTTCACTCACTGAGTACCTTAAGAAATTCTGTTTATCTTGGTCTGCAACTTCAAGTGACTTGTGTTGCTCACCTGCTCGCATGCCCTCTGCTTCCCTTGTAGGCTTCATGGATAAAGTACTGTGCAGTCATTTACTCTAAGAAATTTACTTTAAGAAATCTTAAGCTGTCAGAAGTTCTACAGCTTATGTTCAGGAATGGTCTGGATATTCCCACCCTGTCAAAATTGACAGCAAACACTTACAGTCAACAGCTTCAGTTTGAGCACAAGGAAGCAAGTGAACCATCTCATGAAACAGTGTCAAACAAAGTTCAAGAAAGAAAGTTTGTTGACTTTATTTGAAAGAGAAATATTATCTAATTTTTCTCCTAATTACCTTTTTTTTAATCTGAAATTACTCTGAATTGTTTCCAATCAGATAATGCCATTGTATGGGAAATCCATGAATTTAAAAGTGACACCTGTATCTGTGCTTTTTGAAGGGTGATTTTTTTTTTCCTGTTTCTGGGAAAGCTGATGTCAAGTCAGCCATTCCTAAACACTGAGGAATCAGTACTTCACTCTCAAGAAACTAAGCTTTGTGCAGGAATGCCATGATACAAAGAATACAGGAGAAAGCTTATGTTTAAACCATGTTACTTTGTACCCAACTATCAGGGAGAAATCCCTTCACTCTGGCATGTCTGAGATTTGGGTTAACTAGTGTGCTTGGTGGTGTTTCACCATCTCTAACACATAAATCCTCAAAGACATGCTGACTTCCATCCTGAACACCTGTGTAATCTTGGACCTCGGAATAACCCCCCAGCAAAATGTTGTCTCTGTGAAGGCTGCACACAGCAAAGGCAGGCTTTACAAAGCTATAGCCAGAATTTTTTTTTTCAGATGCTAAAACTTTAATGTGCATTCCCAAGGCTATACCTTCCCTGCCAAGGAAAACATAAAACCAAGTATATTTCAAACAGGGATAGAACAGAGGGATACAAATGTTTGTCAGAAGCCTTGAGGCTGCATTTATCAGTAAATTTCCACCAGCCTTCGAGGTGCCCTGTGGTGTCCCTGTGGGCATGCTGGCTCCTCTAGGGCACCACCTTCCTAGCTGAGTGTCCTGGGTCTCCCTGGTCCCAGGGTGAGTTTGCTGTCTGATGGAGATTTCACAGCACAAAATGACAGGCTTTGTGCCTCTTTTTTCCTTCTGGGTTTTTTTAGAAGGTTGTCATCTCTTCTTCCACTGTAACTATGAGCCTGGGGAAACAACCTCCTACAAACAACATGCAGCTTTGTAACACCATTGCTCTTTTTTCTTTTCCCTAAAAACAGGAGCACAGACAAGTGATGATAGGAAAGAACAAATAAAAAAAAAAAAAGAAGGGTGAAGTGTGAGAGATGAGACTCAAACAAGTATAAGGACCCCAGTGATGGACACAGAGCAGAGTTCACCCCTCCCATGTCCCTGGACTTTTCCTTATGCATTTACACCTTGAAATTGTTGGCACATATGCTTTGGAAGATCTTCCCCAGTAGTGCTTTCAAGTTCACCACTCCCATGTTTTCAGGCTAAATTCCATCTTGCATTCAATGATGTGAACTATTTCCTGAAGCGTCTTAGCCTCAGTAACTATTGTTGCAATAAGAGTGATGAGCAAATATCTCTCTGGACTTGGGTCCATTGTCAAATGCTCTAGAAATCCAGCTCACAATTTCAAGGATATATTGAAGCTGCAAGTCACACTCCATAACTGAAAAATAATGAAAAATGGCCATTGGCCAGGCTTTGTTTGGTAATTCCTTATGATTTTTAATCAGTTTCAAATGGCACTGGCCTTCAGTAAATAAAAATGTATGGGTTTGTTTATTTCCATGACTAAGATTAAATCTTCTTTTTTTCCCCCTGTGAGTATACCAAAGTTTTGTTAACTCATAAACTACTGCAGCCCCTTTTTTTTTTTTTTTTTTCCCCCACACTATTTAAAATGACCACATCAACATCTGCCCTGAAATCCTCCATGGATAATTTACTTTAAATTCATTACTCTGAAATGTCTAATTAATTCCTCCTGTTTCTCATTTTCTTTAATAATTGCATGTGAGGTGATCATGACAGTGCTCTCAAGAAGTTTTGTTAGGTACTTTTTTCTCTTTATAATCCAGCACCCAAATACTTTTGGAGAACACAAATTGCTGAATATTTTCTGGTGATATACTTGGGTTTGTGCCAACCATTTTCAAATATGTTATTATTTGTGTTACATGGTTTTTGCAGTGTTGCTTGTCCACCTTCAGCCCAGAAGCACAGTTTCTTTCCATGGCTACTCTGAGACAGTATTTTTTAATCAAATCTAAATGTCATCTGTATAAATCTTACGGACCTGAAAGGTTGGCAAAATTCATCACAATTTTCCTCAGGTGCTAAATGCAGCCTAAATACACATCCAAGAAAAGGGTACAGCTCACAAATGTTTCAAAAAGTTGAAAAAACCCTTTCTTTATTTTTGCTAATGTGAACACCCACCAGGACCCCTGTAACAGACCTGTTTTGTTTCTTCAGGCCCATCAATGGACAAACAAGGAGTTTCATTCATCTTTCCTGTAAAAACTATTTTGTCTGTTCTTCCAGTAGTTCCAGAGCAATTAGCATATTCAGCTCCTCTTTGAAGCACTGCTTTACAATGTGAAGGGATCACATAGGTGTGTGAAATGTTGGACAGCTCAATGCTTTCCTGGTTTTTTTTAAGTATTCACAAGGTATTTAGCCACTGGAAAATAGCTTCCAATTATTTTTTTGCTCATGTTATTGCACAGGATCTCAATGCTTAGATCAACTTGATGCACTGAATTGCAGAGCACTTGCCCTTTTTCCCATCTATTATGAATTTGTACATTTATTTCTCATATATGTGGGCTTCGCCTTGTGCTTTTAAACTCTGCAAGTCAACTATCTTCCTCTCCATTCCCTTCAATTTAAGTGTAAAACACAATTCTTGGCAGCATCTTCATATAAGGGTCACCTGAAAATGAATACAGCACTGGTTATCCCCAGACACATCCTCAGGGGACATTCTGAGCCAGGTCATACACTTTGCACATGCCAGGTGCACCTTGTTGAATCTTCCAAGCTCTTTCAAAGTGATATCAGCTTTTTCAGTTCCTGGATCTCTTCCAGTGGTTCAGGCATCACACTGGCTTATTCTTTTTATCACAGTGTACAAATGACACAGGCTATTCCTGTTCTAAATCTCAGACATGACTTGACCTCTTTTCTAGAACTCAAGCTCTCAAATATACTTTCTTCAGCCCTAGTGCACTCACAGATTGTTCTGAATGAAACTTCTTATTGCCCTTTCTCTCTGTTTTTAGAAATTAGCGCTGTGTTTTATGTATTCTATGACTCTTTCTTCTTAGTGTGTTTTTCTAATTAGTTTCCACTAAATTCCCCAAAGTCAAGATTGTGTAAAAATATTTTTCTTTTACTATCTTCCTCTTTCATGTCAGAAATTGTTTGCAAGTCCAGAGTGCTATATTATTTAAATCCCCCTTCAAGTCATTTTTCAAACTTATGAAATTTCAGTGCTAGTGGGACTTTCTTAGACCCTTGCTCTTATCTGGATTATGACCTACTTCAATGATGCTCAAGTCATCTGTTTTGAATTATGTCTCAGTTCAAACAGATATGTAACATCACAAAATTCACATCTGCACAGTGGCTTCTCCCTTAAAGACTCATTTCTCAACACTTATCCATCATGGACTCTGGCACCACAGGATAGCTGCGTTTACCAAGAATATCCAGAGAATTTCAGAGATCAGATACTTTCAGCCACCCCGTGCCAAATTCCTTTCACCCCAATGTGGCAATCTTACTGTCCTTACCTGCAGGTGGAATAGCACAGAAGAGCCAAGACACAAAAAAGCAGCTTTCCTTCCAGGCAAGTATTTGCTGTTGTGCTTCTACAATATTTTTGGCTTATGCAATTCCGGTTAGTCTTACAAGAGTGGGGAAAGGCAGCCAAACCTTAACTCTGGCCAATAGCCAAGGGGCAAGTCAGTGCCAGCATGACAAAAGCAACCACAGCTTCACCTCAGCTGTAAATACAAGGGCTGGGACTTTCCCTGAGACTTTGACAGGAAGTTCTTTCATCCTGGCAGAGAGAAAAGGCTTGCAACATCCCCTCGCATATTCCTGCCCTGTACACTCACCCTGGCTTTCACTAGATAAATACAGCTGGGCTGCCAGGGTTTCTGTGCCTGCTCCAGGCAGCAGGACCTCCTTGCAGCTCCTGAGGTTTCCCTTGGTCCACGCACAGCATCTCACCAGCTGGGAAAGCACTGCCTTGCTTAGGGGGACTGCAGCAGGTTGAGTGCACAGGTGAGTTTTACACAGATGACACAGGTTTCTCTCATTCCTGCAGGTAAGAATGGTGAACAAAATGTTCTAAACTGTCAGTCTGAGAAGTTTAGGTGGGCTTGAAGTTAAATTTTTAAGTCTCTTGGTGAAATTTTAGCCCAAACTTTCTCTCTGCTAGACAAAAAACCACAAAGCCAGGCCATGTCTCCTGGGTTTTATTGACATTATACAACCTATTTGTAACTAAGAGCTGATGTAAGGAAGCACTGAGAAATAAGAAAGTAGTTTCATCTCTAAAGTCAGGATAAACCAGAAGTTCAGATTTGTCAATTAATATTCAGAGAGCTTACATAGCAGATAACAGGCTTATTTAATCTTCCAGAGGTGTTTGTTATAGTTAAAGTGAAGAAAGCTTCTGCAAATAAGGATTGGTCAGTGGGGTTTAGATAATGAAGCTAGAAAGTGGATTTTCTTTCCTATGCCAGAGCCAAAATATTGGTTTGAATTTAGCAGCAAGGGCAGGATGTTGTTTTTTATATTAAATATAAATTATAAGTTATTAGAATTAGTCATGAGAATTATAAGTTATCACTTATAATAAAAGATGGAACTAATGATTCTTTTTACTTCTGGATTCATATGCAGATTTCAAGTTTTCTCTTTCCATTCAAGCAGCATAGCAATTTTAATCCTGTTTAATATTTTATAAGCAAGGGGCTTCAATGCTGTAGAAAGAAATGGATTTTTCTTAAATATTGTCTTATAACAGCTCCACATTATTAATTCAGAGAACATTTGCAGCTGTCAGAACTGTTCTTCAGCTTTGATATAGGAAAATTTCATTTCCTCTCTAAATCTGTAACACAAACTGTCACTCAGACTGTAGGCCAATTTTTTCAAGTCTGTTAAGATGCAATAAAATGATGCAATTAGTGGAAGATGAAAATTCGTCTTTAGATGTGGCCTTTCTGAAGCTCCTAGATTTGTTAATAGCAATGATTTAGACTAGCATGAAGTGGCACTGTAACTATATACCAAAATATTGCAATAATCATTGAGAAATCAAGCATTGCTGTGTTTTCTTCATCCATATTGTAATTTTCCCATAAAAATATATTAAGTACTTCTCATATTTGTAAAAATATGTAAAAATATTTCATATTTTTAGGCAGATGGTATGTTTTATGATTACTTCTCCTAGTTAGAGACAGAAATGATAATCAGATGAAGGGTCTACTTTGTGTTGAGAAATTATTAATAAAGTGTGTAGCCTACTCTAGTAGTTGGTTTCTGAGCAGGAGCTCACTTGGGAATGAATCTGCTGCCTCCCACCATGTATCATTGTGTCCCACATTGCAGAGCAGCTGGGGACATGCAATCTTGGCTGCTCATGGGTGAAACAAAACACTCTCACAGCTAATTGCACTTAAGCTCGCAGGACCAGAGCAGAGCTACTCCAAAGGAAAAACCTCATCAGCGTGGGTGTTGGGTGCTCCCTATAAATCCAGTCTCTCAAAAATACAGACAGCAACTGAGACTTTCAGGCAGAGTAATTAAAATCTACATAAAAATCTACATAGTTTAAGGTCTCTTCCACTGCTCCCCAGTCTATTTAAAACTCTTTATTTGGTAACTTCAAGATTTGAGCCAACATTTCTTCCTTTCTCATCTTGCTTGCTGAACTAGCAGAGTGGAACTGTAACATTTTCAATATCTTATTTTCTGTGGGACATTTCAGAGGCATTGGCATTTTGACTTTATTTTTATTCTATTCAGATTTTCACATATATTGACTTCGGGGTTCAAAAGCCAAGTTTTGGGAAGAAAAGGTAGGGACAGGTATTTAAATGTAGCATTTGCATGCTTACTGTAGTTCAAATGTGGGGAGCTTTTTGTCCCTGCATGCTCTAAAACAAAATACTGGGGTTTTTTTTCCTCTTTTGACATCACTGTTTAGAACCAGATACTGTCTTCTTTTTTAAAATTTCTCCAACATGTACTCCCCTTAGTGACAGCACTGTCAATAAAACACTCGTTTAATTCACTCACTAGATGTTTGTAGGCAGATGTTTGTCTCACCTACTGTGAGAAGCAGGTGCACTCCCAAATGTCCTCGTGAGCCTTCCTGGGCTCCCAGCAGCTCTGTCCTCCCAGCTGTGGAGGTCTGGGCAGGGTGCTGGGGCTGTGCCAGGCAGCAGGTGGCAGCTTGGCTGAGCACTGGTTATACTGGTGCTTCTTGGAAACAGGGAATAGCTGCCAGCAAAAGCACTCATTAGAGGACTGGCAAAGCTTCCTCCCCACTTCACAGTGACTGCTGAGAGCAGCCCTGGACTCACCACTGCAAAGGTGACTTTTAGCTATTGGTTTTACTTACCAGGCTGTTGAGGCACTGTCTCTCCCATGGGGTTAGCAGAGACATGCCCTGACTTTGGTGGTGGCACTGTGCTGGAGACAGGCTCAGGGGGTGAGTAAGTGTGTGTGCCTGGCTTGGGACTGCTCTTTCCATGCTTGGCTGAGCTGCCTGCTTGGTTGCACTGGCAGAGTGACAGCCAGGTTCAGTGGCAAGGCCAGGTCTAACCTTCCACTGGGACACACAGTTCCCGTGACTGTCTTTGGAAAACATGAAGTTAAATCAGGAGTGAGGACAGGTTCTTAGCTATGGATGATTTCCCTACATGTGTTTTTCCCAAGTGGAGCAGCCTCACCAGGACAAATAAGAATGTGCAGAAAAACCACCTCCATACAATATCCCTAAAAAATTAGAATATTAATAAATTTGATTTGACTTCTGAAACATGAACTGCTGCAGAGCTTCATATAACTTGGCACTTCAAAGGTGCTCAATTGTAATAATCTGCTACAAACTGCTTGATCAATGGTGAAAAGGCTCAGCCATCCAATTCTGACAAGTTACAGCACCTGAGGACTGGGATCCAAGTGTTTTACTGCTGCCTGCCACCTTTAGTGATGTGAACAAGTTTCTGGAGGCCTCTAGATAAACAAGCCTTAAGAGCTAAGAAATTAAGTGAAGAAGTTGATTGCCAAAGAGCAAAACACTTTCTGGCATCATTAAAGCAGAGGATAGTTTGACAAATGATTTCTCTGGGGTGGTCCCATGCTATGATGACTGTGAGAGCAGGAAATATGTAAAAAGACATGAGTACTCACAAAAAGTGGATAATTATGCAATAATCATAATAGCATAAAATGGTAATTCAATAAAGACAATGGGTTTATTCAGAAAACTCAGTTCCTTATTTTGTATTGCATTTCCTTGC
This sequence comes from Irena cyanogastra, assembly GCA_013397155.1. Lineage (NCBI taxonomy): Eukaryota > Metazoa > Chordata > Aves > Passeriformes > Irenidae > Irena > Irena cyanogastra. The sequence goes on from VWZV01002534.1 coordinate 728,341, forward strand.
TGGAGATGCAAGAGAGGGTCACCCTGCAGGAGGGAATTATTTTGTCCAATTAGGCAATTACAGAAGCAGCATGACACTGTTCTGTACCTCCTGGCACTCTTTTCTTTGCTCTTCAGCTAAGTTTAGTAAAAAGCTTTTCATTTGTCTCTGTTCCAAATATCCACTTTTCCTTCATTCCTTTTTTGCTTATTGCATGGTCTTGACATGCAGAACCAAGAGTGACTTCTGCCTTGACCCCACATATTGCACAGGGGTAGGAACAGTGACCTTGACTGAGACCCAGAGCAAGCAGAAGACAGAATCAGAGTGAGCTCTCTCTGAAGGCCTCAGCCCCTGTGTAAGAGGGCACAGGCAGCAGGGATCTGGATGAGATGTGTTGTAAGGTTTCCTGCCCCCATGCAGGAACAGGATAACTCTGTCTGCCCTGTAAGGAAGTTGGTGGCAGTGCTGTGCCCCAAGAGCAGTGCCCCAAGGCAGCACTCTGGCACAGAGATGTCATTTGTCCCAACATCTGGGCTGGGAAAGGAGCTAGTGACTCACTGCTGTGCACATCCATCCCTGCTTGCCAGGCAGGAATCACCAGGAGCAGCTTGGGCATCTGCAAAACCTGGGCTGAACTCAAAGGAGGCTTTGATTTAAAAAAACAAAAAAAAACACCCACAAACCCTAGATCTTTCCTTTTCTCAGCATTGGATGCTGCCCTGAACAGCTCAGTCAATTTTTACTAATCCTGTTGCTGGGATATTTTTTTTCTACTTTAAAAGCATGTTTCTAAATTCAGGCTTCTCAGCAATTAATTTTCAAAGCCTGTAACTTAAGGTTATTGCTAAAAGACTTTTGAAATCAGCAGCTCAGTAAGATGGGGAACTTCTTCCATCTAAAAAGAATCTAAAAGACTGCCTGATAATAATTTTTCCTTGTTGAAAAATGCCACAGCATATAAAAATATCTATCTCATGCTCTTTTTTTTTCTTTCATTTTTGGGGTATTTTGGAGGGGTTTTGTTTGTTTGGTCTGGTTTTTGTTTGTTTGTTTTTTGAGGAATAATTTCTTCTGAAATTATCAGTGTTCATTTTGTCCTGGAGGCAAGCATGTCTCTGCAGATGCCACTCAGATTCAGTGAAGTGAGAGAGGAAAATGTCCAAGTCCACATAAAGAAAGGAAATCAAAAGGAGCAAGTAAATACAATTAGTACACTTCACATTAAATGAGTAAGGGAACTGATGAAGTTATCCACTGTCTTGGATTGTCCAATCATATGTCTTTAAACATAGATTAATGAACTTTCTGTAAAATCTGCTTAGCCCCATTCCAGAAAGGTTGCAAATCCACATTTATTTGTTTTGGGAAGAAAATTTCATATTCGTGCTCTGTTTCATTAAATCTTTCATCACATTCTCACCTCTCAGATTTCTAAGAGTGTAAGACAGCCAAGAACATTCTTGCTGCACCACAGCAGCCACCTTGCCCTGTCTTATGGGAAAGGTGCAGCAAAACAACTGGGCTTCATTTCCCCACTTGTGCAACCCGGTCCAAAAGCAAGAGAACTGCAAATCAAGAATTTATTAGTGTAAGTGGGAAGAGAATCGAGATTTTCATGCTCTCCTAGAGCTCATAATAAATATGTGGCATGAACTCTTACATTTTTAGTGTTCAGAAGATCTGGTTTTAGTAGGTTGCTGGTGTAATTTCAGCTAATTCCAGTCTCACTGCAAGGCACTGATAGATGTCAGTAAAACCTCCCAAATAACATCCCCTGCTTCATTCTCCATTACTGTCAAGAGACCACAATGAAATCGGGTCAAAACTGCTTCACTCACTTGCTTCTTCCCCTTTTGGTGGTACAGACATGCACTTGGGTGTGTGTATTCCACAAATTTTTAGGGTGTCCATTACTTTAATGTGATTTCTGTAGGAAGTGAGAAATCTTCTCACTCATGCAGAGGTGTGTGAGTGTCTCACATTTATGTGTGTTCCTCAATCATTTTTTTAGTGATGATTTCAAACAAATATACAAAAAGGGCAGAGTGCTTGCTTCTTCTCATGTTGCATGAAAGAGGGCAGCTGAAGACCCACAGAAGAGTCCTGAAAAACAAAAGACTATAATGTGACTATATATACTTGAAATACCTAAAATCCACTAGAAGAAATGTTGTAGGAGTCATGTCCTGTGATTAAAACCAGTTTCAATCAGCGCCTGTAATCAGCCAAGAAACACAAACCCCTAGGAAGCCAGGCTTCATTATTTCTAGTGTCATTTCTCTGTGAGACACAGCTACTTGTTACTGTCTCTAAATGGCAGATGAAAGATGCTCAAGAGAATAGCTTCACAGGGAGGGAACAACTCAGCAGGGACCCAAGAGGTGCCTCTCCATGCCTGGTGGATCTGCAAGCGTGGCTTTCAAGGCCTCAGAACATCTCAGAACACTGGGATAAACCCAGTGCCCCTGCACTGTAGGCAGGTCTCCCTCCCCCACACACTCTGCTCACCTTCATGTGTTTTAAGAAATATTTTCATTCTTTTTGCAGTTGAATAGGCTGGATTAAAGCTTAATACCTACAAACCTCAAAACAGAACAGCAGCCCTGAAGAGACTGAGGAAATTATTCAAGTTATAGCTGTGTATTACATGTTTATGGGAGCAGCTGGAGGTGGTGAGATTTCCAGCTCTCTCAGTATTTTGCTATGATTTAGACAGCATTAAGCACATCTACTTAGGACTATATTTCATCTGTTTGAAGAGCCTCCAGGCATTTTTAGTGTAGTCCTGATAAAAAGTGAAGATGTGGGAAATGCAGTGTCCTCCATAGGAGGATTTATTGTCTCAAAAAATTATTTTTTATCAGCTTTGTCAAAACTCAGAGCCAGGATTTTCTGCTGAGAAGAACAGCAAATATTCATTTGCTTGAAAGAAAATTCATGTATAATTTGTTGTAATAGGTTAGTTGGAGCTATTCTGCTGTTTTCTTGATGTGTTTAAGTACTGGATTAATCATGGGACAGTAGTTTAGCCACATGCCTTTTAGTTTTAGGTGTATCAAGAAACAGAAAATGCAATTTGTATTTTAGGGCAGATTTGGTTACACAGATGTCATCTTACAAGAAACAGTATTTGTTATAGAGTGTCTTCTTTCTCTCACTGTGGGAATAGTAAAATGAAATTTTAAGTAAATGGGATTGCTTCAGAGTAGTGTACCTGTCTTTCTGAGGAGAATTTCTAAATCTCATTTCACCTGCTTTCCACATTACAACAGGATGACTGTTTATTAAGCATGTGTGAAATACTTCATAAAGTATTCCAAAGATGCAGTACTACTTATGCAAGAAATAAAGTAATAATTTCTCTCTTTTTGTACTATATTTAATGGGCTACTATGTGTAATTTCACTGTATTAGGGCATTTTTATCTAATGTACACCTTTTGATCATAGATTACAAGACAAAGCAGGAGTCTTATTTACAAAAAAAAAAAACTTGCAGCTGAGGATGACGTCTGCTTGCCAGTACATGCAAGAAACATTTAAGACAATAATGAGAATTAACTTTATTTGAGAAAGAAAGTGTTTAACTTTGGAGCACTGGACAGTATGGGAAACAGAATTATCAGAGAAAAAAGTATAAATCCAAATAAAGATATGTACCCATTTACTTATTTGGTTCAAGTTCACCATGCCCACTCACAGGTACTCACAGGAATTTAAAGGAAACAATGAGAAACAGATGCCTGATATTAAAAAAAAAAATAAAGTAAATAAAAAAAGAAATCCTGGCCATGTCCACTGCCTTTGTCACCTTTGTCACAGGCAGGGCTCTTTACTGCCACCAGCATGAGTACATGCCATTGGGATGGTGCCAAAGCACCGTGGTTACAGGAGTGCTCACCATGGTTGAGAAGGATGTGTGTTTATCAGGTAGGGAGGGATTGGGGGTATATGGAGGCATCAGGAGAACAAACCTGACTGAACCTGCTCGGTCTGCTCAAAGAGGTATGAGGAAGGTCTGCAGGACAAGAGACAGGGATTTATTTTCACCATTTCAATGTTAAAGGCCAACTCAAGATCAGCTTGCAGTAGCCCAGCAAAATTGAAATGAATAATCACATCTAGTCCAACAGTGTTCAGGGCTTACTCTCTCTAGTGGTGGTGGGAACCTCTTCTCAAAAGGTTTTGGAAGAGAATGCTCTGAACTTCTGTTGAAGTGGCTGAGTGGCTCAAACTATGTAAGCAAGTTCCTGAATCCATGTAAGGAGCTGCATGCTTCCAGGTGTTTCCTGGCTAGAGAGATACAGAACTTTGACTGAAAAAAGCCTCCAGCAGAGGCTTGAGGACTTATCTATGTGGATGCTGTGTAAGAAAGCTCAGCTGATCTTTGCTGTAATGGAAACAAGAGATACAGAAGCAAAAAAAAAAAAAAATAAAAAAAAAAAAAAAAAAAAAACAAAAAAAAAAAAAAAAAAAAAAAAAAAAAACAAAAAACAAAAAACAAAAAAAACCAACACCACAAAAAACCAAAGACAATCACAGAAACAGCTAAATATTCCATGTTAAAAGAGAAGTGTTCTTATGGTGCAGTGTAAGAAGTCATGTTGGTAGCTTAAAATGAGGTCACAGTCTGAACCCAAACTGCTTGTCCCAGATTCCCCAGGTTCACTACTGTACAAGCAGAGTTAAATATTGCAGGTTATGAATCTGAGTGAAGAATTGACTTCTCCATGTAGCAAGGTACTATTAGAGTTCATCTGTGCAATGGACTCAGTTTAATAAGCTCCCAACTGTCAATCCAAGTGTCTCTCCATCATTTTAGAAGAATAACCCTTTTGAAATATGAAAATACAAGATTTTCCTGGACAGGTGAACCTAGAAAACAGATTTCATATCTATATTCTACTACAAAGAACCACTGGAATATGCAGTCAGTACTGTTGTCATGGCTTCTGTATAACCATATATTAATTCACACACATTGATCTATACTCGGCATGCTATATAATCAGCAAGATGTATTAAGGCAGAACTTTATTTGCCTCCAGAATGCTGTACTAGAGCAATGGCAAGCTGCTCCTGAAAGGCCATTCCCATGTCTAACACTCTCTATCATTTGCACAGAGTAACAGAATCCTTGCTGTTATTTACATGGAAATAGCAGTAAAAATAATTAGTCTCCATAAAAAGAAGACCTTTGACCCATGATTTTTACAGTTAAAATTGCACAAAATTTGTTGTATGCATAATCCTCATGTCCATCTTTGGGATTAAAAAATTTAAAAAAGGAGAAATCATTCACCCAGTGTTGTAAATCCTGGCACTAGTTTCTACAGTAGACAACACCATGTCATACCATAGCCTACTTATAAACCTTTCTTTTACATGGCAACAGGTCAAACTTCTTTGGCCTTTTCTCTTCTCATAGTCCTTATATCCTGCTGTGTCTTCTAAACTTTTGCCCTGAATCAAGAGATAAAAGAATATAATCCCAGTAGAAGATTGTGGAAAAAGGGGAAAATACAGAGGTTCTGTCACAGCTTGGAGCCAGCACAGGCGACCAAGAAACATCAAGTGCTCAAAAATGGATTTGTTCCCCGAGCAGAATAACAAGCAGACAATACTAGATCCTGAAGGTGGAAAGGTGATGTTACATGGGAAGTACAATTTGAGAAGAAAATGAGGTCAGGAGATTGGCAGCTGCTTAAAGAAACTCTGTTAAAAGCATAGACATAAAGATTGCAATGCAGAGCAAGAACTGCCATAAGAGAGCCATGTGGCTGGAGCTGTCAGTTCTTCAAAACTTTAAATTCAGCTAACACACATAAATCAAAATCTATGGACAAGCACAGAATTGTGGCAATATGTTGATACAATTTGAAAAGTCACAGCACGAAAAGAAATATGATTAGTAAGGTATATACAAAATACCAAAAGTTTCTTGTAAAAACATAAACTGTTAAAGAAAAATCAAGGAGAGAATTGATCCACCACTCAACTGAGGAAACTATCAACTAATGACTCCAAGAAAGACAACTCTGTAATGGCTATTTTGCTTTTGTTCACTGGAAGGGTCAACTATGACAGAAGGGTTTACATCCGTAGCAAAGAGCTGGAAATACTTGCTAAATGACAGAAGAATGAGATTAGGCCATGCTGATTTGAGTTAAATGACCTGAGATCAGTGAGGCTGATGGAATTCATCTCACACCATTTAGGTGATAACTGAAGCATTTCCATGGTTGTAAATAACTGTCTTTAAGAATTGTGTGGAAGAGGTAAAGTTCTGAAAGACTGGAAAGGTAATAACAGCTATTTTTAAATGTAAGACAAAAGAGAAGGTGCAGAATTATGGCACTTTAAAATAACCATTTAAATACAATTCTCAAACAAATAGAGTAAGCAAATAGAAAATAAGAAAGAAACAGATGATAGGCACATGGATTTATCAAGAATAAGTCATTCCCAACCAACCCCATTATTTCTTATAAGAGGATAACAGGCCTTGTGAATCACAGAAGTGATACAACTTGACATGAGCAAATTTTCTAGTATGGTAAATGTTAGAAAAAATTTCAAAAGCAAACTACAAAAATGCAGTTTAGATTAAACTAATACAAGGTAGGGTTCTGTGGAACTAGAAAAGAAACATTTTTCAGTCTTTCAGTTAACCATTGTCAAAATAGAAGACTGCATTTACTGCAGATATACAGGGGGTTCCTCCTGGCAAAACTCCTATTCCTTTCATTAAATGGCATAGATGCCAGAATAGACACTCTACTTATTAAAGCTGGCAATCTGAAAAAGTTGAAAAGGGCTGCAAGCAAGTTAGAGGACGGCCTGGAAATCAGAATGATCTTGACAAATTGAAGCTACAGTTTGAAAAAATATGGTGTACTATTCAACAGGGACAAGTGCACAATACAGCTCTGAAAACGCTACAGAAAATCAGGGGTGGAGCAAGTGGTGTGGTTGAAGTACAATTACTTACCAAAGACTGGGTGTAAAAGGATGCATTTGCATTGGTATTTCAGTTCTGCTCAGATGTAGAAGCAGATCATCACTTTTCATGCTTTGCTTTACACTACAGAGTTATCTTGGAACATATGAAACTAGATTCCTTCCCACAAAAAGGTGAGCCAGAAGATATGTTTTAGGTGAACCCAACTGCACTCAGCTGCTAGTGGGCACGCAGGCTGCAGTGCTAGACTAAAGTTACTCCAAGGTGGAAATCTGACACGTGGATGGTGTGCAAATCATGAGCTCAGCACCAGGTGTTGCACTCCACATCTTGGTCCCTGTTGCCACACACCCCTTGTTAAAGCACTCATCGCCTTAATGCATCACAAGCTGACTACTGAATTGGCTGTGCTGTGAATGAGACAAATGTGACAGCAGGATTACAGGTGGATTGCACTAAAGCAATCTTTTCCCATCTGGTAAGATCTCTGTGAGAGTACTGCAGTCAGCACCACACTTTTAATTAACAGTTGGAGCAGTTTAGCCTAGAAACATCAGAAGAAAGCCATGAGAAAGATCACCACTCTCAGAAACACAAGTTGCAGGAAAGATGTGGGACTGTTTTATTTCTAGAAGAAAAGGATGACATGGTAACAGCTTTCATGTCCAACAAAGGCTGCTGCAAAGAGAAGGGGGAAAAACTGACACCTTTGACGGCTGTGTCTACTGTGGGGGAGGCAATACAGATTGCTCATACAAAAATTTGCGTAATAAAATGGCTGAGAAAGCAGTAAGCAAGGAGCATTCACAACACAGGAAGGTCTCACAAACAGGTGAGATAAGCATCTGTCAGACTTGGTTTAAACACCGTTCATTCTGCCTTAGAAAGGACCTCTTAAGACCGCAACCAGAGCAAATTTTTTATTCCTTTTTTAAATGTAAATAGTAAAATTACTATTTCCTGCTCCTTTCTTCTTGTCTTTCTAACTTTTGAATCATTCCATTGATCTTCCATCTGCATTTCATGTTACATCTTTCTGATATTTCCATTATCCATCCCACCTCCACTTTTCCACTTTTGGCATTGTACTTCATCTGTGGTATTGCTTCTACTAGGATATCCCTCCTTTTTCCCATGTGCAAAGCAATGTGCCTGTCTTAATTAGATTTCCTACATAATCTAGTATTTGCATTTAACTGCTTAACTAAACACTGTACCTTCCCCTTCCCCATTGTTCACTTCCCCTTAGTGTTTATGCAATGGGGGAAAATGACAATGTTGCAGGTGACTTCTTTTTTTCTTTCAGCATCTCCTTTTATCTTTATTGACCGAGAAAAATCAGAGATTACCACTATTTTCCTTAAAATAGGATAACTCGGTGTAGAAGAATACAACAACAATGCAGAAGAGGAAGGACACAGCTAATCACTGCAGAAGCTTACACAGATTATCTTTCAAATAACAAAAGGCTTACTAGTGCTCTAATATTAGAGGGATGGATATAAGGAAAATATTATGTATGCATAGAAATCTCTATGGCTTTTTCTCAGACAATATACAGCTACATATGTAAAAGAACAGATCATGACTACTGCATGTTTCTTTGCTGCAATTTCTGCTCTCCTCTGGTGTTTTGAGAGCATCAGCCTAACCCATGGGCACGGAGCAGAGCTCCACTGCCACCAGCTCCTGAGTGACAGCCCAGTGTCAGCCTTTGGGCTGAGCTCCCAGTTACCATAAAAACCTTGTGTCTCTTGTGATATGTTTCTGCTTCCCATTTTTCATGCTAGTACGCCACAATAAAACACCTCATTCTACAGAAAATTACTATCTTCTTAGATTCCAGCTACTGTTGTCATGAATCTGGGAGTCCAATTTCCTTCTTTTGACTTTACAACCCCACAGTTGCCATGAGATGCTGCATTTTCTTCAAGCACACACAGCAGCGCCAGGATGTGCCTATACACTCTCTATATGCTCCTGTCCTACTGCCTGACATTCACTGCCAAGCCTACAAACTTTGTTTGGTTCAATTAGATTCAGCTGACACAAAGACAGGTCAAAAGCAAAAAAAAAAAAAAACAAAAAAAAAAAAACAAAAAAAACCCAAACACAAACAAGGATTCTATGGAGAAAATTAACTTAATTACTGTATTTTTTTTGGAGGAAGGCATGGTCCAGAAGACCTGGAATTTAAAAGTAAACTTGCCTTGTCTTACATGTGATTTTCAGAAATAACAGATGCACTATCAGTTTTACAATATAATTCATTTCTTAAAAAGTTCATTGGTGAACAGTTTATTTTAATATATAATTTGTGCTTTCATAACAGCTATGGGCATCCTCATTATCTCTTAAAAAGAAAAGGTGAATTCTGCTCAATTTATTCAAGCAAATTGTCTCTCCTGTTAAAAATGGCATTAAGCTAAATTAGACCACAAGTACTAAAGAAAACCTTAACTCTCTTCAGCTTTCTATGCCTTTTCTATTCCCTTTACATCTTAGATAGCGCTTCAAGAAACCATATTTTGGAAAAAAAACATTTCTTCCATTATTTTTTCCTTTCATGTCCCTCTTTGTTTCTTCTTTGGCAAAACAAGTGCAGCGTTCACTAGTAAAGGAGGTGTTCAGTGTAAGTGAACAATGGAAGTACTTCTTAGACTTATTTCTTGCTGGTGGACCCATTCTATGTTAAATGGATCCACCATTTATGTGGATATGATTATAAGCCCAAACAAAACATAACTCCACTGATCTACCAAATATAATACCTGATATCATCCATCTGAATTTTGGTTTTTTCCATCCTTAGTTTGGAGAGGAGAATGAATTGCACAGTTCACTCAGCAATAACTTGAGGATTTCTTGAGGATAAATACAGATGCTTTCAACTGGATGATTGCGTGTTACAAATAAGTTTTATTTTTAGTTTAGACAGGAGACTACTTTGTTAAGAATTAAAATTAAGTAAAGAGAGTTGAGTCTTATTAGGTACTGAGTTGGAGCATTTATTAATATTACATCAGCAACCCCTCTGTTCTTTTTGAAATACAGTCTATCCCCAGAAAGGAATTTCATAGCTTTAGTCACATTAGAGCCTTGTGGGACATTAATAAAGCCCTCAGAGAATGATTTTCCAATATGTCAAAGGACCTTGCAATTTTATGCATGTGTCAGAGCACACAAATATGCAAGACACATTCAGATGGGTCCCTTTGAGGATCTATTTTCATGCTCAGAGTACTACTTGTCAAAGTACATGGAGCCCAGCTGCAGAGAGCCAGGGTTTGCACCCTGCTGCACTGCAAAGCCTCCCGTGGGACTTGTCTGAGCCACACACATCCTCCAGCACACAGGTGCTCAGCCCTTCTCTGCCTGAATCCTCACCCTCCCTAATGACCAGAAGCAGCTGCCTTGGCACCTCTCTAACCAGGGCTCCCACAGCTCAGTGCAGAATGCAGCTGGGCAGGCACTGATGCCAGCTGAGGGCTACATAACTTCATACAGAAAGAAGTTCAAGACAAAATCTTCAAGTGTGATTCTCAGAATGAGAATTTATGTGTCTATCTTGCTAGCAAAGCTTGCACCCTACAGCATAGGCCACAGCTGTTTGCATCCTTAACTCACAGCTCTTATCTCTAAGTCATGGCAGGTAGGAGGAAGCTGAGGCTTGATTTTTTTTCATTCACCAAACAAATGCAAGTTTTGGGTCAAATAATTTAAAATCATGTCAGATTTTTAAAAAGCGAAAACTGTTCTGGCTAGAGAAAAATACGAAAGAAAGTGAAGAACATCATCTCAGAGGTTTTTTTTTAAAGGCAGTATGCATAAATCGCAGCATTCTAAATGGTGCTTCACAGAAGAATGCAAGCAAAGGGTCATAAACAACAGGAGCAAAGAAGTTGTTTTGGTTCTAGCTAACCATTTCATGCATTTCCTTTGTTCGCAATTTCACCCACAAATTGTAAAACCTGTTGTTCCCACAGTTCTAATTTAGGTGAGCTATGAGGCAGTAAAAGAATTGAATTGAGGCTCCTGCAAATTAAATTGCAGCTCTAAGTACCAAATTGATGGACAGTCCAAGAGACGGGTCACACAGATCTGTCTGATGGACAGACCCTGAGACCAAGGTCTCCTGTTGTACATCTTAGGGGTTCTGCTCTGAGTCCACCTTTTGGTAAGGGAGAACAGCATGTGGACCTACTGCAAGACCTATGGAACAGACCTTTTTGATTCTGTATTTGTATCATGGGTCTCACTCTGCAAACACAGAGGAAACACACTACTGTTGCATGGATAATACATTAAAGACTTTGAAGTTGCCAGGTACAGTGATAAAGCAAGAGAGATAAAACCTCAAAGAGAATTTTACTCTGAGTAATATATAAATATCAAAAATCTATTTTCAACATGAAATATTCAAGTCCACTGTGCAAATGCTTCATGGAACATTCTTCAGGAAATTGAAGAACAATAATAAAACAAACTGGCACTGACTACTTGCATTAAGGAAATACTGAGAACAACAGATAGGTTTATAGCCACCTTTTAAAATAACCTGTCATAAAGTATTTTAAAAAAGACCTTCCAGGTTCTAATCTGATTAGAAACAGACTCCTCCTCAATGCTTTTCTATAGCATAAATAAGCAGCAATTACTCTGAAAAGTGTGCTACCCCTGCCCTCTGTGCTCCTGTGTCTTTTCCTCCTATTTTCCCTTTGAGACAGGAAAACTGAAACAGTTCAGCTGGATGTTAAAATCCATAAAATGGATGGAAAAGAGAGTGCTGTAAGAGATGGAGGACTGAATATTCAGAATGTTTTTTTTAAAATTGTACATAAATCTTCTGAGAGTATGTATTCAGAAGAGTGTGCAGGAATCATATTAAAGGACAAGAATAGGCTAAGATGTCTATTTTGTGACAGAGTGAATATACACCCAGAGTGAATACAAACCTTTTATTTTCAAGAGATTGATGTTTTGCTCGGCCTGTTCCAATTACTTGGATTTCTTTTAACAGATGACTAAGAATTCTTCCAACACAATGGCTTTGGCTCCTCACACTTCTAACAGAAGAGAGACAGTGTGCATATTTGGAACTGGAGATTTTGGACGAGCTCTGGGGCACAAGATGATTCAGTCCGGCTACCCTGTGGTGTATGGAAGCCGAAGCACCCAGATATCCAACCTGATTCCCAAGGACGCAGAGGTGTTGGGGCATGCAGAGGCAGCACAGAAAGCTGCCATCATCATTATAGCAATCCAGAGGCAGCATTACAACTTTCTTACACCACTAGCAGAAGTTCTCCATGGAAAAGTCTTGGTGGACATAAGCAACAACTTGAAATTAAACCAGTACCCTGAATCGAACGCGGAGTACCTGGCGCAGCTGCTGCCCGGCAGCCGGGTTGTGAAAGCCTTCAACACCGTGTCAGCCTGGGCCCTGCAGTCGGGCACGCTGGATGCAAGCCGGCAGGTAAGGCTGGGCAATGGGATTTCCTCTGTCACAGGCACACATCCCATGGCCTCTTCATGGTCATCCTTCCCCTGTACTCAGTGATTCTTATCGGCTACACTAAACACACCTGGGACATCAGAATTAGGCAGAGTTGAGACGGTATTTTCAGTGTAATCTCTCATTTCAAACTATATGTGAGCTAAAATTTACTTTGGATTTTTAATATGGCATGACAGGGAATATAAATAGCTTGCCTCTGAACTCAGAATGGTGTTTAGAGACTAGAGAAGCAAGTGAAGAAAGACAGCAGAGCTACAAGAGAGACAAGAAATCAGGAGTGTTACATCAATTGGTCATCAGAGTTGTAAGGTTAAACAGAAATTAGACAGAAGGAAAATTCAAAGCAAGAATAAAATGAAGAAAGCAAAACAAGGGAGGCAAGAGATGTGATAGGGCAAGGAGTATTGGCAAAAGAAGTATGCTGAAAGGTGAATAAAATACTAAAGTTTTTAAATCATCACCACCTAAGTTTAACACAACATCAGTGCGTGCAAACTGTTTTAACCAGCTCCTCAAGCACAGGCCAGGAGGCACAGAGCTGGCCACAGGAAGCAACCCAGCAGATTACTTGAAGACAAATCATTAATTATCGCCCTGTTTTCTGCCACTTCAAAGGACAGTGCTCTTGTACAACACATGAAATCATCCAGCTACTCAAACCACTAACTTTGCTCCTGCTGCCAGATAAATGGTTTTAGCTAGAGACCTAAGGGCTTCCAAGCCTAGGTGCTATAAGCCTTCACCATAGCAATAAGAGCAGAAATCGCCCCCTTTCTCCCAGTTCCAAAGGGACTGTTGTCTTACACACTCACAGAAAAGATGATTTCTTCATTATTTTACTAGACCTGGAAAGAATTAATATTTACTTTTGTGACACGCAAATTGTGTTTTAAAGATCTCTGTCCTCACTTCCCTGGAGTATTTATGGACCACTATAGCAGCAACTGAAAATTTTGCTCTTACTGCTATTGAAAATTTTGCTTCAATGTAGTCCTATGAAATCTTGTGCTTACAAACTACTTGCAGATCTTCAGGAAAGTGTGTCAAGTCTTCTACTCAAAGACATATACTAAGCCTGTTATAAATTGTTCTTTCCAGATATAAAATTTTGCAATGTGAAACAATCTTCTTCCCTAAAGTAAAGAATCATATTCCAAGTTCTTTAACTTGTTTTTTAAAAGTACCTACAGGTTACTTTTTTGCCTATATTAATTAAGGTCAGCAGTAAGCCAAGTAAGCAAAGAAGCAGCCTGGAAAGTTTGTGCTTACTATCCATATCCAGGCAGGATGGCAATAAAGAAAGACACAAAAATCTATAAAAAAAATAAACTTCTGTTTGCTTTTGTCTGCAGGTATTTGTCTGTGGAGATGATGTGGAAGCTAAACAAATGGTCATGAATATTGTTCGTGCACTGGGTCTCACTCCACTAGATAAGGGATCCCTCTTGGCTGCTCAGGAAATAGAAAATTACCCTCTGCAACTCTTTCCAATGTGGAGGTTTCCCATCTTTTTGTCCTTTGGCCTAGCTGCATTCTTCTTCATATACTGTGTGGTTCTTGATATAGTTTACACTTATATTTATGAAAACAATAACTTTTCATTTTTTATTGCAATTACCATTCCAAACCGGGTCTGCCCTGTAATGGCACTCGTCCTTCTTGCCTTGGTTTATCTTCCTGGTATATTTGCTGCAATTATTCAGTTATACAGAGGTACCAAGTACCGCCGTTTTCCAGACTGGCTGGACAAATGGATGCTGTGTAGGAAACAGCTTGGACTAATAGCCTTGGCATTCGCTTCCCTGCATGTTGTGTTCACTCTTGTTACTCCAATGCGTGCCTTCGCGAGATGGAGAACCAACAATAGAATCATCTCCCAGGTAAGTTTTGTTCCCTGCTCTAAGGCTTCCTTTCTTCTGGCCCTGTTAAAATACTGCCATCTACCTGGAGCTTCAAAAATCCATGTGGGCAGTCCAATGCTCTTTAAAATAGAATAATATTCCTACCTTTTGTTTCTTTTAGACACAGATATATCTAAATTTTGTTGATATTATGTTGAGCTGAGGGGATTTCTGGCCTCGGTCTTCCTCCTAGACAGTTGACATATTAATAAAATAATCAGGAAAAATGTAAACACTATTTCTTCATATATCTTCAAGAATATAATATGTTATGACTTTCTGATCTTACTTAACAAAGGATCACATATCTCTCTTCAACAGGTCTACATAACAGTAAAATATGTACCTCAATTACAGTTACATGGAACCTATATGTAATATAATTCCTCTCCTGCTTTTTGACCAGGCGTTCAAAGTAAATCTCTGATGATCAGAGAGTTAATGTATAACATTTATCTCCTTCTTACCTGTAAGGAAACCTTTTCTCCTTATTGGTGCTAAAACTGCTATCACTAAAATACACCTGGTCTTCTTCTCTTCAGGTACTGAACAATGAAACAGAAACACTCGACCACACTAATGCCTGGCTTAGTGACTCTTATTTGTCTTTGGGAATTTTGGGATTTTTTTTATTTGTTCTCCTGGGAATAACTTCCTTGCCTTCAGTCAGCAACAATGTCAACTGGCGAGAATTTCGTTTTGTTCAGGTAAGAAGACCATCTCTTAAAAAACCTTCTTCTAAGAAAACCTCCTTCCCTTATCAACAGTGGCCATGGGCAGGTTTACTAGAGACTTATGGCTTTCTTCCATTAGTATCTCCAAATGTGATCTGTGCATTATCCACCATCACACAGTGAAAAAAACATCTACATGACCATACAGCTGTAAAAACCCACAACTGCTCTGATGGCTGCTTATGGTACAACTGGGATTACTGCATTTACAAGAGAAAGCTGGGAAGATGTGAGCTCCTAAATAAAAAACAGAAAGCTGACTTTGACATCAAATTCCACAATTGTACTAAGTCACAAAATAATTTAGCCATTTTATTGGATTAATTTTTTTGGTTCACAAGATAATTCAGTTAAAATGGATCTGAAAATTACTTTATAACTCAAATCTTCTCAGTGCCAAGCAAAGAGAATCTGCTTTTTCTGCAGACTGTAAAAACTGCTGTGACTATAAACAGGCTGCCCTTGGTAACACTATAATCTCAGCTCTCCATTTGGAGGAAGTTTGGTGCAAGCTGCCGTGCCTCTGCAGGAGCTGGGCTGGAGGGGAGGGGAAGCAAAAGAAGGGGAAATTACTATCAATGCATGTTTTATCAAGGCAAAAAACTTGCACAGTATGATACTTCTGGATGGATTAGCACTAGAGCATAAAAAAATCTTGAATTTCTCCACTGAATGTCAGCATTTTTTCTGCATTTTCACAAACATGACAGCCATCAGGCAGTACATGTGAGCTAGGAAAAATTATAAGGGTTATTGATGGAGAAAAAATAAACTACTTAACCCATATCCATTTTCATTTACTTTTTTTAAATAGTAAGAGCCTTTATGCTACATAAAACAGTTTCATTTCACCAGTCTCCAAGTTGGCACATGCCACAAATCTTACTGGGTCCTTAAATGTGCATTTGTTCTGGTTTAATTTATTGTTTTAACATCCATTTCTTTCCTTCTTTTTTCCTTCCTTCTCCTTTAGTCCAAACTGGGATATCTGGCACTGATTTTGTGCACTGCACACACGCTGGTTTATGGTGGAGATTGGTTCCTGAACCCATCAGCGTACAAATGGTATCTTCCAAACATCTATATCCTCTCCCTCATTGTTCCATGTGCTGTACTGGTTGTCAAATTTGTGCTGATATTTCCTTGTATAGACAAACCTCTCACACAAATTCGGCAGGGCTGGGAGAGAAATCCCAAACACTCAGAACAGTCAAATTACATTGTCAACAAGTCTGCTGTATAATTAAACTGTATTATTAAAAAGAATATTTAAAAAATATTATGAGGGCATATCAAAATGAAGTCTTAAGCCTACTCTATCTGGAAAGTGAGATAAAAAGTGAAAACTTAGCCAGGCCCTGCATAAAACAAAGCCACACCAATGACAAACTTTAAATACAAATGGGGCCATTGAGTTTCTGCACCCCAGGCATGCTTTCACACAGCTACAGACCCTCTCTTTTGCTTCATTTACTTCCCCTTGCCTATCTACCCTCCATCCTAAGAAAGGTATGTGAGAAGTGGGTGGTGTTCCAGACCCCTCTTCTGTTGTCCTGAACTCCTCCAGAGGTGAGCAGAGCCACAGAAACCTTTGGTGTTAGACAGTGTTTGCTCCCCTTTCTTATCCTGCCCATCAGGACTCAGCTCTACGTGCACCTACACATATCCACAGAGATCCATATGCACACCTGCACAAGTTTCCACACATTTCCCTGTTCCTAACCCCAGAAGCCACGAGCACCAACAGAACAGATGCATGATGGATGCTTGCTAAGGAACAGAGCTTTGGCTCCTAGCACTCTTTCTCCTCCATTAATATCTGATCCAATGAGAGCTATGTTGATGCCTCAGAGACAGTTGAGTAAGATTTGTTTGGTTTGTGTACAGGAACCCTGATGTTCAAAGTGCTTGGGTCAAGGACTGCTGAATCTTTCTTGTACTGCTCTACAAGAAATTCAGGGGCAAGGGGAAGGAGTAGAGATCAAAATGGCAGAGATGTGAGAAGTGTTTACAAGGCTCAGCTTTTCAAGTATAGGCAAAAAATTATCTGTGATTTTTTTTCTAAGCAGTGAGTTGTAAGAAAAGAAACAGAAGGAAAATCCTTTTATTTGAGGGGTTACATGTCATAGTCATATCTCATGAAGATTAAAAAAAAAAATCATTGGATGTGATATTACAGATATTCTATGAAAATACACATATTTTAAAGACAATAAAGATTTTTTGTTTTTTACACTGTTGAGCTCTGTTATCATTTTGGGAACCTATTCTGCTAAGATGCAGCTGCTGGTGTGCTCAGTTGCACAAAGGTGTTGGGAAGCCTTGGAACAAATAATAAAATGGGATCCTGTCTTCAGCCATCTGCCTGGACTTGTCTTCCCCCATCTTTGTTTGCTTTTAGGATGCTCACATAAGCAGATCTTTGCTTAGTCATCCAAGTAGGCTGAGGATATTGGGGAAAAACAGGTTCCAGCTGGGATGGTGACTTCCTGTTAAATTGCAAACAGAAGATCCAACAGTCTCCTTTGGACTGGAGAATAAAGAAAAGAAAAAATGTCCTGGTTTTATAGGAAGATAATTGCTTACTATTTCTTTACCTCTCTGCTGTTCTCCCTGTCCATACAAAGAACACTGACATACATGAAAGTATAAGCATGCTATCTAGTATAGCTAGCTGTGCTTTCAAACTAGCATTGCCAAACAGCTTTAAAAAATAAAATAAAACAAAAAATAAACAACCATCTGAATGATACTTCTGAAAACATTCCTCAACAATGGAGTCTTTTTTAATTCTGGGCAATACACCCCCTCTTCATGTCATCCTCTGTCCCAGAACCTGTTTTTTATGCCCAAATAATGGTAAAGTAGTCTGGGATATCAGCAATTGACAGAGCCAGATTTCTTAGAAAGAATTCTGGCATCAAGTACTCTTACAAACCAGCACTGATACATATGTTGTCCTAAACCGATATGCATATGTTGATGTAAGTGTTTACAGAAGTTTTTCTTGATCTGTGCCATGATGGAGTAGTACTACATTTCAAGCTTCCTTCAATTATTTTCCACAGAATCATTTATTGCAGAAGGGATCAGGTACAGGCTCAACAGGCCCAAGTGACAACACTGTTGTGAGGATGCCTGTAACAGCCCTTTACAGCTCCCTGGAGGAGAGATAGAAGCAGCAGAAAGAGAGGAGGAAAACAAGACAGAACAAGAGAGAGAGAGAGATTGTGTTTGCATGAGTACAAAGGGACAGACGAGCAGAAAATAAGTAGCAGCAGTCTGAATGAATATCCTCTAGATTTGCCATTTTGGTGGTAGTTTCTAGTCTCAGTGACAGGTACTCCAGATTTATGTTATTACCAGCAGCAACAGTTCCAAAGCACTGACACATATTGGGTTTTGATATTACTTTATAAAGGATTTATTCTCGGGGTTTCTGCCTCTCTCCCAGTACAGATTTAAAACCTGCCCTTCCTCACTCACAGCTGAGCCAGTGGGCTGGAGTTTAAACTCTGATGGCCATGGCAAGTCCCATTTAAAAGCTGTGCTTTATTAAATACAAACAGTGCAAGTTCTCTGCATCTTCTCCTCGGAGCGAAGAGGCTCCTTTATGTTTGCTGAGAGCCTTGTGTTAAAAGAGGCCAAACCAAGTCTCTACCCTCACCAGGAGCTAGCACAAAGTTACTCTGGCCTGGCTGAATGCTGCTTTGTACACTCACTCACAGCTAATCCATAGTCTCAAACACCCACAGGACTGTCCTTCTGCAGGCAAGACAAAGCAACTTCTTTGGGGATGGATATCACGTTGTTTTGTCACGGGAAAACAGACCAAGATGTACTGGAAATGCAAGGCAGCTGGGTACAATTTGCAATTTGCTGTTTACTCCAAGGATAAAGTGCCAACATTGGCTGTGTACAAGCCCAGGGGGCAATCTTGTTTGCTTGCAAGGGGGGTGTACAGAAGCTCTCAGGAGCTGGTCCAGAGCCCTTGTATCTGCACTCAGCAGCAGGTGCTTTGTTGACTTCAGTAGGTGATAGGTCAGATCTTCACTCAGATCTGAGTGAGGGATTTCATATCCTTTTCATATTCTCTTGTACTTGGGCAGCTGGGGAGGACTTGCTTTATAAATTTACAAATTTGCTTCCTGAACATGGTAGAGAAAACAAATTCAGTAATCATACTGGTAGTGACAGTATTCAGTGGTAGTATTTTGAAAACAATAGCCAGGAAACTTGTTGGTAGCTTGTACGCATTACTCATGGCTGATTCTATTTTTTTCCTTTTATGTACTGACAAAGCCTGGTGAAAAAGGAGATCAGAAAGATCATGAAAGGAATTTTGGAAAAGATGTTTTCCATTTGGTTCCCAGAAACCAAGAAAAGCTTTTATGTGCATATGTACATAATGCAATTCCTGCAACTCCTGCAACTCCTGCAGGAATAAAGCAGTGATTCTTAGATCTACTTCTAAATCAGAGCCAACACTTAGAAAATACAAATCACAGCACATTAAATAAATGGTCACATGGATATTGTCACAGTAACAACTAATTTTGGGTTTCATTACAGAAGAAAGTTTTATTCTGATGCACATCAGCATAGTGGGATAGATAGCATAGTGTGGGTGTTTACATCCTTTATGATATGGTTAATTTAATTCTTTGCCTTTTCATTATACCTGGAGAATATCTATTTTAACAAAAAAAATATACTTATTAGTGAAGAGAAAGTATTTTGATTAATTAGATTTCCTTGAAACAGAATAGGATTTCAGACACACACTGGCCCCAGGGGATGCAGCTGACACCACAGATACTGCTGGATCCTGAACCACAGAGATCTGAGCAATTCCCTTCAGTTCCATCACACTGCACACTGAAGTCCTGAGATCTTCAACTTATTTTTGCTCTGCAGCACAGCCTTCTGTCAGCATTGTTTGCTTTATCCAACAGTCATCCTTCACACCAAGACATGACACTTTGTGACCCACTCTAAAAAAAACCCCTTTATTCCTGTATGCCAGGCTTTTGCAGCGTCATTCTCGTAAGCTCCTATCAGTCACAAGGTTTTACAAGAGCATCTTTTGTTTCAAACGCTATTGAGCATGTTGGATTCACTAGCCCAAATCAAGAACTAGTAAATATTATGAACACTCACAGTTGCTATATAACCCATGTTTGCCTGCTCTTCCTTATTATGATTAGCATATTTAATAAGCATTCGGTGTACCAATAATAGCATAAATATGGTCTCCCACACAATTTGGAAACTTTTCTCTCCTACAGAGACTATTTTTTCATCTGCATTATACAGATTTTTGTTGTGGCTCTCCACTTGTATCACTAATTCCTGACTAACATGAATGATTTTCTCCCTTGAGGAAGCTGACTTTCTTCAAGATATAATTTTTATCTATCATGGTGGAACACTACACATCTCTTATTCTTGCACATTGCCTTAATGTTCTTGACTCTGGCAACCCAGAATTGACAGAAATACTAGCTCTGACAAGACTAGACCCCTACATATTACTTTCTTATAAGCAATCTCTGTGCTACAAGAAAAATACACTACAGAGTCTTTACAGGACATGCACAGACCTCAGAGAACTGCATGAAACTTTGCTAACATCTCCAAATGCTGCAAGCCAGAAGTGGCAAATTTTGTACATAAGTCTTCACAAACATGCTCTATTCCTGTTTCTCTTTTTGCTTCCACATCCAGATTTGCTTATTATTCAAGACACAATCCCTTCACTGTGCATCTCTTCACATGTGCACAGATTTAAACTAGGAATTGCTTAACTGCAGTCAGCAGACTCAGGATAGTAGCAACAGTAGTACTAGTAGTGCAGAGGCCTTTCCTAGTTTCCTAGCTATCCAATAAATTTTTGCTCTGGTTTTATGGAAGATGGGTAGTCTTTATGAACCTCTCTTTTAGAGCCTTCAGAAAATAGATAAATGAAAATTGAAAAAAATATAAGTTATTGTAATATGCTAACTATTACAGGACACAAGTGGTTGAACACCATCTAGACCAAGCTAGAATATCCCAAAAAAGGCATGTTTGGGGCATATTATCTATGACAGAGTGTTGGCATCAAAAGGGGGAGGTAATTTTAAAGAAACATACTGGAGAAAAGCATATGGAACAAAATTTAAAAGTTATTTGAATGAGAGAGAGAGAGAAGAAAAGAAGGAGGAGGAAGAAAAAGCTGTTTTTCTTCTTACTGTGATGAAAACATCACACATTTTTGATCACCATTATAAATCAAATTACCAATTATTTCAGTATTTTGTAAATAACTAAATTAAGAGATTGATCTTGGCTGCCCTGGAGTTCAAACTACCCTTTAGGATCCCGCCACAGCCTTCTTTCCCCAGTCCAAACAGGTACAAATATGCATATTTTCTCATCCTTTAAACAACCATTTGAAAGGTAGCTGCCACTCCACACCACATCACTCACAGTTGAGCAGCAGCAGTAGCAAACCCAGTTGTGCATCAGGCACAAGGTTTGCATGTTTTGGTATTAAGTATAGTTGGAAGAACCCTTTCCTTGGGGTAAAAAAACCAGAAAAAATGCCAATGCCCAACCGTACAGGCTGAGGACAGATTGCTTAATGGACTGCTCTGTTTCAATGCAAGACACCACCATCTTCATTTTATAGTTAAAGAAGCAAAATCAAACACAGAATCTCACTGAAGAAAGAGTAAATCATTCACACCGCATGAAAACTAGTACTAAAAGAAATCCTACAGTACTTGGTGAAGAAGACAAGTGAGAGCTGGGCAGTGTGAGCAGAACCTGAACAGGAGACTGGAAGGGTAGTCCTTTCCCCTCCCCACTCGTCTAGCAATGCACCAGAGCTTTGGAACAGGACAGGTGCAGCGCTGCTGTCACTTAGAACCAGCCCAGGCAATCAGAGGCGATGGGTGTGCAGAAGTAATTGCAGGGAATTATGTTAAATACATACAAGATTATAGTTTGTTTTCCTAGCAGCTTCTGTTTTCCAATCCCATAAGTAAAAACTGGAAACCTAATCCCATCTTTAATTGGATTGGTCTAAAGGTTAAACCTCAAGTCACACTTCAGAAACTCCAGTCTGTTCTTACTGGCAAGCCTGCTGAGCATTGTTGAGATAAATAAACCCAAGAACTTAGGATACCCAGTCTTGTCTTAGGGATGCCTCCTGTCCAGTTACAGAAGTCGGGGAAGGATAAAGGGGCTGACTTGGAACAACACCAAACACCCAAGTGTCATTGAATACTACTGAATAACTTCTAGCATCTCTTCTTCAAACACTCATGTTTCCTGGCAAAGCTGTCTTCCCTGTCTTTTACAAAGCTGACACTTAGATTCACACTTACTGTCTTCACAGACATATCCCAAGTTTCTTTAATGATCTCTGTGTCAGTGACTCATACAACATCACACAGGAAGTCAGAGGCAAGGAGAGGAATTGGATTTCCTGAAGCTAAGGATAGTTCTCTAATTACGAGGAGCTTTACAGATTAGAAAGCCAGAAGGCAACCTTGTGATTAGCTATTCTCTCTTCCTGCAGAACACACGCTGTAGACACTGCCTAAATTAATGCCTTTCTGAATTATCAGGAGTTGTCATATTTTTTGGCTCACAGACCTGCTACAAATTTTCCAACAGTAATACAGATCGCTGTAAAGTTTAAGCTTCCTGACAACATGTAGTTTTATCCTAGCTACCATTTGTTATTGCTGGCAGGTAATCCATTAAAACAGGCTGCATTAAAGATATTCTGAAGGAACTGCTGAACTTGATTTAAACGTTAGAGAGCTTACCACAACTTCTGGCAAGTTATTTTGACAGCTGATTACCCTTACTTCAACATATACCCTGGATTTTTTTTAACTGTAGTATTCAGTAAACATAATTTATGATTTCCATGATTTATCTGAAGTGTCCAGAATGGTGGCTATATATAGACCACATACATTACTCCAGAGAAGAAGCCCAGATGCAAGAAGAAAAGTGTGATTTATATATACATATACATATGAAGAAATATAAATTCTAGTGCTCCTACTGTATACATGATAATTCAAATACACACTGAAACTTCTTGGCAATGAAAGTGAAAGATTCAATGTATTTCCAATAAAAAAAAATTTAAAACTTAGTAAAGTAAAAAATTAAAATATTAACCATCAATGTGGATAATCTCAAACTTTACCATAGTTTCACCCAAAAAAAAATCCCAGATCCTAATAAATATTTGTTAATAACAGTGTAAAAACAGCAAGGATATTACCTGCAGGTTCACAGTTTTTGTACCCTACCCTTTTAAATTCACATGAAGAACAAATACCACATAAGCAGGTTTCTGGGGAGTGTCTCAGGAATTAGTTGCAGATCTACCATTACACATAACAAGTCTCAACAAACATAAAATCACTGCTGAAGATATGTGCAAACTATAGTACCCGGAAATCTGCAGTGAGGACAGAAACTGAAGCCATTCAATGGGTGGTGCATTTTCAGCCACAACCCCATTGAATCCAGCTCTCCAAAAGGTGATTGTAGAGCAACAAAGACTTGTCACACTTCCAGCCCAAGGAGATGTAGCCCGGAAAGCACCAGCTGAAAACCATTCAGAGAGGGCCTACTAGATCGAAAATGCTAAGGGAGTAGAAAAAAGAGGGCAGGACAAAGATCTATCATAGTTTTGTGATTTTCAGATGCACAGAGAACTCCACTGCTACAGGGAGCAGTGGCTGCATACTGTTTCACACTGTGAAAGGGACAATGAAGTCTCTGGAGTGATCTCCATTAACACCAAAAATGTTGGAGTAAGAATTTTGTAAGAACGTGGAAAAATTTCTTACATCCATAGATAATAGTAATTTAATTTATTCATTTAAAAAAAAGTTAAGAGTTGAATGCAATAAAAAGTGCTTAGGTCACTATTCTACTGATGAAAGGTCATAATTCAGTAACTGGAAAAGTGAGAAAAAGCAGTTTGTCTCTTCTATGACACAGCAGAAAAAACCCATAATCTATACAAATATATGCAACTCTGGGACTGTTTAACAGAGCACCATGTGTGAGAAAAGCATACAGAGAGTATCACATAAGCTTCAGATAAAACCACAAGTGTACTTAGGCAGTTTTGTCTAGGTTTAAAGGTGAAATTCTACTTAAATCACTCTACCTAGAGGCTGAGAGTAAAGAAACTTGTTCATTTTTTTCCAAGTTTAGGTAATTGACATCTGGCGTTGTTGCACTTATTTTCAAAGAACACACATAAGGAAATATATGGCTCAATTACAACTTCTCTTTCTAAAGAAAAGAACATAAAGACTAATAAGCTGTAAATGTTTGGGTTAGGAGAAGTATTAGAACCATTTGAGAGACAAAATACCAATATCAAATATCATCATCCCAACACGAGGAGACAACAAAAAAGCTTAGTGTTAAAACTATACAAATGAGATTTGAAAAACTTCTGGATGTGCCTTGAAGACAAAACTAATGAAAAAAGTTATCCTCATTGGTCAGGTGACTATTTTTTAGTATGGGTGGATTCATTCTTGCAAACATCAGGTCAAGCTTAAATCACTGAGTTTAGCATACATAGGGACACCAGCATTAGATTAAATGTTAATTGCCTGTGTAATGCAGAAGGTTACACTGCATCACAAAATCCTTGTTTATTTTTCTAAATAGGGGAAGGAGTGTGTGAATGCCACCACCTGCATACCTTTTATTTTTCTGAGATTTTCTAAGAACAGGCAATTGAAAAACCAATCATGTTGTTTCATCTTCTCTTTCTTTCTCCACAGTTACGAGAGAAAAAAGTAAGTGAAGACTTTCTTAAGTAGGTCACTCTAGCACAAGTACAGAGTATGTGTAAATTAAGAGCCATGGATTTTCCCCTTAGCTATCTGGAGAGAAATTTCAGTGATCAGTCCAAACACTGTTTTGTCAGAGATGTGCCAGGAAAAACAGTAAAAACAAATTTAGCAGAAAACACAATAGCAACAACTTCCTAAGTAGGGTTGTTAAGTTTTTGGAAAACACATAGTAATAAAATAGACTAATTACATTCAATTTGTTACACACAACAGAAGGAGTAAGCTAAGAAAGGATCACAGTGTTGGAACTAGGTGCCATGCTAATGTACTCTGGGAATGTGTCATAAATCCCAACCTTGGACTTAATAAAGGCTTAAATAAGACTACTTCTGCTGAATATTCATGCTGTAACTGGTTAAATTATAGAAGTACTACCTAAAGATTTTACAAATTAAATAAATGGAAAGATTCGCAGGAAAAAAAAAACCACCAGCCTTGTCTACAAGGAGGTAAAGAGGTACTGTTCAAAGGCAGACAGAACTAGAAGCATCTTACCACTCCTGAAATCCTCAGCTCTAACTACTGCAGCAGAAGAAAATCAAGCACCTCTCTCTGGTGCAAAATACTTATACATAATGTATATCTACAGTGAAGACAACTTTTAAAACCAGATCTTTCAGCCAGGATAATGACACCCCTTAACATGCCTCCATGTTATGTTCCAGAGAGGAAAGGGCAGTATTTGCAGATAATTTTTTTCTGACTAGTTTTATTAACAAAGTCCATGAGGGAAACAAAATAAAGCACTTAATCCATACCTATTTTCCACCCTTCTCTCCTTGCACTCACAAACCTCCAGAGCAAGCAGACTTATTTACTGCTCAGATAAAACAAGCCTGGCCACTTGAACAAGCATGAAGACAGATACCTGTGACCTCTGATCCCAACTAGGTTTTCAGCAGAGACCTTCACAAGTCTGATTCCTGTGCAAAATAGGACTCTGCAAGTAGAATTCACTGTGCCCACTACCAGTGAATAACTGGAGGCCCTTAAGTCCAGGGTAATGGTGGTCATGAGCGATCATAAAACCATTTTACATGTCAAAACAACAGTGGCTCTTCCCCCAGCATATTTGCGGCTTCTTCAGAGCATGTTTTTTACGGCTTTTTTCCCAGTTTTCAACGTTTGGTTAGCCTCCTTGCCAAAATATGATGGCAACACTAGTTCTGACCAATTTTTAAAGTGTGTATTTGGAACACGTATGTGAAAGTCTGCCAATGCTTTGAAGCGTTAGATGAGGAGGTATTGCGCTTAAGCTAAACTATCAGAAAGACATTATTAGATATTAGCCAACACAAAAGGTGACAAAAACTATCTCACAAATGAACAAATACACAAAACCTGTGGAGGAAAGCATAAAGGGAAGAGGGTGGTGTCGCTGTAAAGCCACAAACACACAGACTCCAAAGAATTCAGAGGCAGGGCAAAAGCCTAGTTTATTAGAAAACCCATTCCTTTTATATCGTAGTTCGCTACAGGTGGACCTGATTGGTCACTTAATCAAGCACCATCACCATTGGCTAATTAAGAAACCACCCCTTAGAGTAAACAATCCAAGGGGAAAAAAAACTTATTCAAAAACACCAGGTGCAGATTGTTTTGAATTCTTCATCTCCAACTTCCTTATGTCTCCCAGACTGAGCCATTGGAAATCTTATCTACCTTCTCCTTTTCTGACCAGATTGTGCACCCACAGGGCGGGGACATCCTCAGAGTTATATAAAAGCCCTAATCCAGAAGAGTGTGGGGATGACTGTGTTTAAACAGACTGGGCTGCCACATTTGAGAGCAACTCCAAAATTCAGAGCTTTGTTTTTATGTTTACTGCCACCAACCAACTGTTCTAACTTTTGTTTAAATAAATTTCAAATGAAATCAGAAAGCTTTTCTGTTAACTTGCGGAGTGCTCTTAGACAGTTCGAGGCCAACTCATTCCTGGCTGAAACAGGTTAGGCATGCACAACACAAACGGAAACCACCAAGCGATTATTAGCATCTGCAAAGATTCCAGGAACAGGCCAATGATAACAAACAACAGCAAAAAAATGAGTAAAGTTCTGTATCTTTTTTCAGCTGGAAAGCCCTAAACATTTTGGAGCACACAGTACAACAACTGAAAGCCTGCCTGGCCTATTTACCCCCTTGTTTTTCCATAAGTCCTGTGCATGATTTCATAAACATACGTGGATGTTCTTACTTAGAGGTGATGTAGAACCTTTTTTTTTCCTTCATGAAAATTCTAATCATTTTACTGAAAGAATAAGGAATAATCAGCTATAATGTACATATTAACAATGTATGAAAGGATCCAGCTGCAAAAGGACTGAGCAAGAAAGAAGCATCAATATGACAACAACAACAAAAAAACCTGTAAGACCTGCAGACATCCTGCAAACATGAAGTAAGAAGAAACTATACATCATTAGCTCTCCTAACAGCCATGGTACCATATTCTGAATTAAATATTATTATGTTTTGATACATTATTATGCATAACTGGCTAATGATTCCTGATTTGACTTTGCTAATTATGACCTCATTTGTACATCATGCTCACTCTTTCTAGGTGGACAAAAAGATTGTTATGTTCAACAAAGGGAGAAGAAACGATCTCTGTGATACAATTCACATAAAATATGGCAAATTAGAATACTTTCTGTGGCAGATTTGTGGCTAATTTTAGAAATTACACTTCTCAACCAATCTAGTTATTTAGAACTGTCACACTCAGATATTGAAATATTTTCCATAATCTTCAGAATGGATTCCCAAACATATAAGTATGAACATGTCTTAAATTATTTCCAGTAGAAAAACCTATATATAAACTCCTAAACCACTGTTAGACATTTTAAAAGGCACTTTTGGCACAAATAATTTCTTTAGGCTCAGGAATACTACGGCTCCTACTACAGGTGAGCACTGGGACCCAAGGAGCTGCTCCCGCAGCTGGTACCAGAGGCCTGTCTAGGTGAGTTTGTTTCTACCTTTGGAAGAACTTATATTTGGTTATTGTAAAAAACAGGTATAGGTTAGACAGCCAACAAGCAAGAGCTGATGTGCCTGAACTAGAAGTAGCAGTGTGACATCTAGTGGGCTCTTTTTGGGACAGCAATAGGCTTATTCCTTTTTACCGACTCATAAAGCTAACAGATCACAGAACATTCTGAGTTGAAAGGGACTCACAAGGATCATCAATTCCAACTCTTAAGTGAATGGCCCGTACAGGGATTGAATTCATGACCCTGGCGTTATTAGCACCATGCTCTACCAACTGAGATAACAGGTTTCAAGAAATTGAACAAAAGGAGCAAAGAAGCTAATACAAGGAACAAAGAAAACAGCCACAGACTATACAGGTGAGGAAAAAATATTTACAAAAACCAGAGGTGGAGGAAGAAGTTTTGTATTCACTGGTATTACTTTCAGAGTGTACTCAAGTATGACTGACAGGAATTGAAAATACATCTCATGTTGGCCACTTGGGGATACGTGTTGCAATATTTGAGGCATTTTCAACACACACTCCATGCTGCAACAGAAGCATTAACCAAAATAAGCACCAAGAGGAGACATCATGATTAGGAAAGTGACTTTTCTCCACAGACTGTGACACACCTTTCACTTCCCAGTAAGCTGAAACTTGGGATTCCCCCAAATGCTAAAAACACCATTGCATCATAGGTGGTAGTGGGGTACTTAAGTAAATAAAACCTAATCTTTATTTTCCTGTTGTTTATTTCCATGTCCTTTCTACTACATGAGTCACACGCAAACCAGCCCAAGACATTTCCCCAGTAATATAGTCAGTCTCATTGATTATGGAAATTACAGATCAGCAAACAAAAATGAATTCTGGTAGTACTGCACTGGTGTCAACTCAGTCCAAGCACTAGACATGGAGAGAATAAATGCTATCTGCCTAGATTCTCAACAAATTTTGGAGCTAAGAATGAGACCCCTAATGGACATCAGGCACCTAATGGGTGACAATCATAGAATTCAGACACCTGAAGCATCATTTCTATGCTCTGTATGCTGTTTTTATGCCCAGAAGTACTGTCCTTGAGCCACTGCTAACTAACCACCTATGAGCTAATTTCTCACGTATCACCAGCAGTGGTGGTGCAGAGCATAATGCCTAAATTGTCAGGAATATCCCTTTTGTGGCTGGATACCCGTGGCACTGCTTCAGAAGAATAAGGCTTCACAGCAATTCCTTTCCATCTGCACCTGGGAATTTACAAGCCTTTGCTTACCATCCAGCCAGTGCAGCAGAATCCTAGCGTTTCAGAAGGTAAAGTAGCATAATAAATATTCTGACTTATATGAGAACGTATATGCTGACACATAGGATTGCAAAAAGTGTTGTACAGAAAGAATCAGATGCCTTATTTCTGAACTTGTTCTGTGCTTCAATCTTTTATGCACAGTTCCTTTTCATATTCTGGCTTCTGTCCAGCAAATACAGAGACCCAAATCCTGACCCCATGTTATTCAACAAAATAAAAGAGCTTGCATGACTTGCTTTGGCTGTCATCAATCTGTTTTAAATTATCCAAGCTCTTGGTATTGAAGGTTTTGAAATAAGGTATGTGGATGGTAAAGGAATAAAGATCAGTTGAAAAGTGATATGCAAAAGTAAGCAGCATTGTAAATGTCTTTTTCAAGTCACAGGCACGTACCACTGTTATCATCACATATCTTTATATTGTAATTATATCTTTAGTTAAAGACCATCTTGGGAGCCATCTGACTGCAACATGCCAGATCTAAGAAATTAATGTCATTACTGAAAAACTGCATTTCAGCTTTTGTTCTGTAAAGCACTCATGCCCAGGGAATGCACAAACTGTTGTACTTATAATTAAATAGATGTGGAAAATTGTGTTATTGTACTGCATTGAATAAAAGCTGACTCTTAGCCTCAAAAAATCTCAATATCAAAACCTCACTAGCTGTACCATCCACAATTAAGGTTATCTTGTTTTAGGCCTTCAGTGATACTCTCGCTGATGCCCAGGGAGTGATGAACAATTTCCACAACTCTGAACACAGACGAAACAAAGAACGGAATGAGTACAGAGTAAGGAAGTTGGTCACCTCTGAACCACCTATTAAAGAAGTTGCAGCTAAGAGGGAAAAGTCTGGAAGACAGATAAAGTTGCAAAAAAACTGAGGTAGCTCAAGCTGGATGACTAAAATCTATAGAAAATTTTGTTTTCCATATTCTCTGTATATATATGGTGACAGAAATGCCTTCCCCTTTCCCTCTCTCCTTTCAACTACATTATATGATGAATCCAGCATAAAACTTGGTTATTAAATGAAATCCTGTACAAAATACTTGGCTGCAGAACTGAGCATAAATAATGTGCAGTAAATAAAAAATGAAAGGGTAGCATCAAAGACAAAAAAAGTAGCAGAACACAGAAGCACAATTCGTTTGGGCACTAAGTCAGACACTATATTAGAGACACCTGGCCTGTACTATATTTATTTTTCCACTGTTTAAAATTATGCCTCTTCTCAAGTATTGCAATTAAAACGATGAGGAGATTATTTCTTGGCCTTCCTTAAGCAGTATACTTATTCTGAAATTTTTATCCCCTCAGCTGTGCTAAGTAAACACCTCAAGAAAATTGAACTTTAATTCCCTTTCTCCTCTCTAGCTTTATTGTCAGGAAAGTGCAACGCCTCAGCACACCAGCACCAAACTCCCAGGCACTAGACCAGACAGGAATGTAACTGGCAGCACAATCCAGCTCAAGGCTTTCCGTTCAGGGTGACCAAATTCCCCCATCATGTGTGAGCTCATGTCAGGGTTAAATGTACCCAGACTTAGAAGAAACAGAAGTAGAGCAGATGGGCAAGCAGAAAGTCTGTGACTTGTCGTGGGTTTATGCTAGCCTTGGTTCACTGTGAGGAAGCATGGCACACATAATGAATGTGACTTGTGACCAGGGTTTAAGGCACTAACACTATTACTGTAGCTCTGTTCTGAATTATTTCTTTACATCCTACTACAAAGAATCCAGGAAAAGCTATGGAATGAAAACTGTGCACATAATTTTCCCTTTCTAAACAAAATCATTTTACTTAGACCTTTTCTTAGAAAAATTATCTCACATTATCTCAAAAAAAAAAAGGCAATAGTACTAGCATCCTGTGTTGCTTGACTTCAATTTTCCCACTAGAGGGATCACACACACTTTGAGATCTGCAAAATCAGAGACTACTTCTACACAGATTTCTTACTGGTGTGTTTGTAATATGATGAACTTTTGGAAACCTAAAAGGTTACCACAGCTCAGTAGCCCTTCAGAAGGCAGATGTGTACTCATTAATCTCCTCAAACAGCCTTCCTCTGCAGCCTTCATTTTCCTCAGATAAGGAATAAGCAAATGCACCAGTGCAAACAAAATGCCTGCCCAAGAATCTACTTAAAAGACACCCCTTGGTTACATCTGTCTCCTAGCTCTTTTGCTCATGTGTTGAAATATAAATAATTTTGCAAATGTCAACTACTGAGTGCAGTGCATTTGGGCCCCTCACTACAAGAAGGACACTGAGGTGGTGGGGCGAGATCAGAGAAGGGCAACAGAGTTGATGAAGGGTCTGGAACACAAGTCTGATGAACTGAGGGACCTGGCATGATTAGCCTGGAGAAAAGGAGGCTGAAAGGGGACAGTATAACTCTCTACAACTGCCTGAAAAAAGGTTGTAGTGAGGTGGGGGTCAGTTTCTACTTGCAAGTAACAAAAGAGGAAATGGACTCAAGTTGTGGCTGGGGAGGTTTTTGGATATTTGGAGAAATGTCTTTACTGAAAGCATTGTTCAGCATTGGAACAGAGTGCCCAAAGAAGTGGCTGAATCACCATCCCTGGGGGTATTAAAAGACCTGTAGATGGGGCACTGAGGGATGTGGTTTAGTGGTTGGCCTGGCAGTGTTGGACTAACAGGTGGTCTCAATGTTCTCAGAGATCTTTTCCAGCCCAAACTCTATGAGTGCCAGGAGTCTCAGTAGAAGTACTGAAAATGGAGGATGTCCAGATATTAACACTGAGTTAAAGTACAGAAAAACCCTACCCCAAATTATGAAACACACCTTCCTTTTCTATACAGCTACAGCTGTACAGTTTAGTGTCTTTATCAACTGTTATGAATCATCTGTTTTCTTCTCATTGAAGCAATCAAAAATTCTTTTCTATTAAGTTATTGGCAATACATATATACCATTTGACATTTTGTTTATCAATGTATAACTCCTCAAATCTTATCACTTATATTCTTTGCCACTTATTTTCAATCTTTCCAGCCTTTAATATTTTTATCACTGTTCCCAGGTCCTATTTTAATTAGGAAGGCTTTTTGCCCAGACATTAATATATGTACTTTAACAAAGTTCAGCACAGAGTCTGCAATAACCTGCACTGCATGTGAATAAGTCTGGTCAAAAAAACCATTTGACCACCACACAGCTTGACATCAACACACTCAGTTCAATACCCTTGTGAGATAGGTATTTCTTAAGCTAAGAAACTAGACAGGTCACTACTTTGTTTCTCAGCTGTTTCATAGCTTCACATATGCTATTCTGTGTGACGAAGGAATTAAATAATTATTTGTCTCATTTGGCAACTCTGTTGATTTTTAAATTACACAGAACACCAGTTTTGTTTCCATGTCATTGGCAATTGTTAGCAGTCATAAGGTGCAATTAGTGCTGAAATAATAAAATATATGCCATATAGATAATGTCTGAAAGTCCTGTTAACTGGATGACTTAGAAGTTGAGAAGGGTGACTCGCTTTAAATGGAAAGTTTACTACAAATTAAATACTTTAATTAATTAAGGTCCTACTCAAATTTAGAATGTTCTTCAGAAATTATGCTAATAAAGAGAAAAATAAAATGTTATGCTTCCAGATTTCTGACAGCAGGCCATTTGCCCTGCAAGGTCTCTGTTAGATTTGTTTCAGTCATACAGATTTCAGTCATCCAGCAACTGATTTCTCATTGTCTTGCGTCTGAATTAAATAGCTTTCACTAGGAGAGGGAGGGAGTTTTGCAAAGTCGCAAGACCATCAGCTCAGAGCAAGCCGTGGCCATTCCGGCTGATGCTCCCTGGGGTATTGAGTGGTCAGCGGGAGAAAACCACGGGCGGAACCGGGGAGTGCCCCCAGCCGGGAGGAGGCTGTTGGTGCTGCTCCCGGTAATCCCCAAACCCGGAGCGGCCCCCCACGAAAGGGCTCCCTCGCCCCAGGGGGACACGGGCATTCCCCCAGCTCCTACTCCAGAATTTGGACCTACAGACCCCAAAGAAATTATACAGCCTGCTCTCTGTCTTTGGGAGCAGGAACGGGTGGTCCGATTCTAAAGCAAAATCAACGGTACCAACACAGAACACGTAAGGATGCGTTTTGGGATACACGATAGAGATGCACGAACTGCTGAGTCTATGAGCCTTGCGGTCTTTTGGTAAATCACGAGTCGGTGATTCTGAAATAATCTGACATCAACTCAACCGATTCACAGGTAAACATGTCGAGAGCTTTCCTGCCGCCTTAGTGGGTCACGGCCGCCACAGAACACGGTTTTCCCGGGAGCGGCAGTCCCGGGATGCGCCGGGGACCGGCTCCACCTCCGCTGCTCGCGGCCCCTAGCTCCGGGGCGCAGCCTCCTCCGCCTCCTCAGCGGAGCGGTTTCCTCCACCGGCGCTGCCTCCCCCGGGTGTCTGACAGCTGCTGGCCGGGAGCCGCTAGCGAACTGAGCCCGCAGCCCGTCGCCGCCGGCTGCCCCGCGCTGACCCCAGGGCCCTCAGCGCTCCCCGCCCGCCTGCCGCACTGACAGACCCGCGTCCCGCCGCGCGGTGCGGGCGGGCCCCGGCAGCGCCGCGCCGCGCTCTAGCTGCGCTGGGAAATGCCGCCGCGGGGCCATGGGCCTGTACCACCGTGCCGGAGGGGGAACTTGGAGGGCAGGAGATCGGAGGAGTTGGTCCCTCAGCTCTCGACGGCACCGCCCGGCACCGCCCGCTGCCCTGGTGACGGAAGGTCGCCGCTTGCCCCGCCCGGGCGGTGGCGGGACGCGGGCTCCGGGGAGGGCCGGGGCTGGAAGTTGCCGCCTTCCCTCCGTATCCGGGTGGTTGCTCCCGGGCGCAGTCGGAGCGCCGTGGCCGGTGCCAGGCGAAGATGGCGTATCCCGGGCAGCCGGCACCCGGCGGGTTCTACCAGGGCGGGGTGAGCGGGGCCGGGGCCCGTGGCGGGACGTGGCCGGCGGCCCGGGGGGAGCGGCGGGAGCTCCCGGGACTGAGGCGGGGTCT